>CAUYRT010040717.1:0-19273 GCA_963574885.1 Lepilemur ruficaudatus | reverse complement strand
CTCTCTCATTATCATCTCTTTGCCGTGGTTCATTTCACATTAAAATTTCCCTCAGCATTTTGGCATGGATAAACCTTGGCAATGTTGCATTGAAAAAATAATTATCACGTATTTTTTTCTTGTTAAAGCCAAGCAGATTTTTAAAAATGGTTACAGCTCTGGAGTATTCATTAGTAAAAATCCACTGGGCGTTTAGGAAGTGGGTATCATTAGTGTTCTGTAATGTAGCTAATCTCACTCATTGACCTCTCTTTGTGTCTATCCTTTTATTGTTCTTTATTCCAATAATTACCATAAATATAAAAAGGGTATACATGTCCTTGTTTTTTTAGAAGTTTTTGCTTTATTCCACCACTGGTGCTGTGCTGCTCTGTCCTTACAAACACACCCGTTAGCCCCCATGCCCTGGGATTATTTTTGATTTCAGAGGAACAACAGGGCTCGTGACTAATAGGGGCCAACTGTCTCTGACCTGGTGGGCTTTTCCCTCTATTTTCCCTAAAAAGCCTTGTTTATACATCATCCCAAGCTATGTTTATGCCAGGGCTTTTCAGATATGCCAAATCAAGTTTATAAGAAAATTTGAGCTCAGTCGAGAACCCCTAAAGAAGATAAGCATTTAATCAAAGAACAACCTCATCTCTCACTCTGCCCACCTTTCATACCCCTTGCCTGTGTACACACACACACACACACACACACACACACACACACACCTTCCCTGTTCTCCGGCCACCCTGGATCAGTCATCCTTCAGAGAAAAAAGATCTCAGACCTCCATACCTTTGCTTATTATATTCCCGTTGCATATAAAGGCTATCTCTGCTTCTCTGCCTTTTGTTCCATGTTATTCTTCAAAGCCCTATTCAAAAGTCATCTTAGTGTGACACCTTTCTAGACCTCACTTCCATCCTGCCTCCTAGGAATATTTAAACCCTTCCTATTCTCTGTAGTCTTATAATGGTCTGTAAATAGCCTTACTCTACAGCTTGTAATGTGTTAGTCCTTGCCTGGTCTCGGCCCTGCCTACTGCTGGCTGCAGTTGGCCCTCATCTTGGAGAGTTCTTCTTAGAACCAGGGCCCTGCCTTTCATCTCTCTGTTAGCCCTGATACTTCTTAGGTATGCCAGCTGCAATGCACCTGGCCTCAGATTGAGACTTTGGGTACCAGCATCAGCCCTCATCATCCTGGTGTGTCATACGTCTTTGGGCATTATAATTGGGATGGCTAGTTCCTCTTTAGCCTGATTTGCTCTCTCTCCCCACTGTCTTTATTGCCAGACTGTGAACTCACCTAGTGTGGGAACTAGATTTTGCAACTTGGAGAGGGTATAAATTGCAGAATCTCAAGCAGTGATAGTGAGAGTTGTGTTAAAGTCCTCAATTTAATTTTCCTTGAGTCACGGTGCACAGGGTTTTAAAAATAGAGGCTCTAACGATTGTGCCCTTGGTGAAGATTTCTTCAAAAACAAGCAGTTCACAGAAAAGGAAAAACAAATGACTCCCTAACATTTAAAGTTAAATTACATTTAACTTCACTCATAAAGTCCAATTTAAATATATGCTGACATACCAATTTTTCGCCAACCAAATAGGCAATAAGCAAAAACTTTATTAACACACTGTGTTGTAGAGGATATGTAATAACAGACACTCTTCTGCAGATCTATATACTGTTTCAGCCAGCAGTATCATTTCTAGAAATTTGTCCTATGCAGGTGTTTGTGAAGATCAATGTAACATATGATGTTATTCATTTCAACATTATTTGTAATAGAATCAGAGTAAAACAACCTAAAGTTTGACCAAGAATGGAATGAGTAAATAAATTATGGTACATTCACATGTTGGAATACCATGCAGCCAAAAATGTTATGGAGGGTTTTTATATACTGATATGAAACAGTTTCCAAGATATATCACTGGGAAGGGAACAAGATGGAGGAAGCATGGATATCGGTGGCACATGCGTGAAAGGGAGTTTTCCACTGTTTACCTATTTGCGGCTTTACTTTTTTGACCTTTTGAATACGTTACCTATTGAAGAAAACAAAATATTTGTAACTACAGAACATTATGTTTTTTTCCCAACACTAAGTACAGAGTTTGGCATTTGATAGATGCTCAGATTCTCTAGAAAATACAGCCTAAAGTTACATATCCATCATTTTAGAGAGGGGTGCAATGCCAGAATGAAAAGAAAAAGGGAGTGAGTCAGGGAGGGAAGGAGAGCAAATACAAGGTGGCGTATTATTTCGCTGGCCACAGCTTCACAACAGAATACAGTTGATTGTTTAGTGTCCAGAGAGGTTATAAGAAACCAGAATGTCTCAGAATACTCCATGATGAGACAAAGGACAATTTATCTGTTGCGTCCTCCCTGTTTCCCGTCTCTCACTGGTTAAAGTTCTACTCCTTTGCCCTGTGATTCATAGCCACTCTGGGCAATTACTGGTGAAGGCAGAGCCTCCAGGGGTCTATCCCAGACAATGTGCATATACAGTCCCTCCTTGTCATGCAATGCTGTACACAGGAACTTCTCTATCACAACAATGGTGGAAACATGTCAAGAGGCTAATGTGTGGGGGAGAAGACCAGATATTGCTGAGTACTCTGGTGTGGTACATAAATGGGTTCACTACAGTAGGTGCTCAGAAGGTTTTCTGCTTGTTGTTTGAATAGACTTTGTTTTTCAGAGCAGTTTTAAGTTCACAGCAATACTGAGCAGAAGGTACAGAGATTTCCCATGTACCCCCTACCCCCACACAGGTCCAGCTTCCTCCACCACCAACATACTGCACTAGAGGGGTATATTTGTCACATACCATGAATCTGCATCATTGTCAGCCAAACTCAGAAGAGGTTTTTGTTTGCTTTTGTGTTTGTTTGGTAGGTTGGTTGATTGGTTGATTAAAGTAGTCAAGGTACTTTCTATAAAATTATAAACCTGAGAGTCTGTAAGAGCCTAACCTATTCAAATCCTCCAAGCTAATGATTATCTTATTGTAGTGCTAGGTTATTGTATTCCACTGAAGTTTATACATGGTTGTGTTCCTGTTTAATACCATGCACTTAAAATAAATTAATCTGTTAATAAATTAATAATTAATAAAATAACAAATATGTATTTAATTGAAGGTGTATTCTAGATGGTGTGAGGCACATAAAGAGGAAGACTATATAGTCTTCCTCCTGAAATTATTACAAAAATATACCAACTTAAACAGGAATGCAAGAATTAAGAATCAGTAACGGGAATGTAAGAATTAAGAATCAGTACCGTAAAACAAAAAGCACAAGGTGTGTTCATCAGTAAAGCGATTCACAGCCAAGTGAGGGGGAATATGGTGAAGGCAAGATGGCTGACCAGAGACATCAGCTACCAGAGCATCTCAGTAAGGAGAAGTTTTAGATGAAAGAGAAAAAATGAACAAACATAGATCTGGTGTGGGTCTGAGGGAAGGGTGCCAGAACCTTCAGGAGATTCCATGGGAAGAAGTTTCGGAGCAGAATATCCGAAAGCAAGGAGCAAGGTATCAACAGAGTTCAACACCCGAGACACTTGGAGTCCAGTGAGCAGGGTAGGTGGAGCAGTTTGTTTCTCCCTCTCTCGCATCTCTGACAGTCAGCAGTTCCTGAGCTGCTAGAGGGATTTTCTGTCCACATGAGCTCAGAGGCTGCTGCAGTCAGTGAGCTAGGGGCTTCTTGTGGACATGGCTCCAGGCTCTCAGCCCCCCTGGGGTGCCTCCCATCTCCACAGACCTGAGTTGGGATGGCAGGAGCCATATTGCTTCTCTACCCACTGGGTGCCTTTGTCCTCCCCAGGGGGCTTCAACTCCTCAGGTTTTGCCTTGCTTCTTCCCACACAGACATTTTCCGACTCTGGCCCAGACTGCAGGAGCCACAGTGGTCCAGTGGGTCCTGGGTGATCTACATGACTCCAGTACCTGGACATTCAGGGTGGGTGGCCTCCTAGAGAGAGGGACAGACACAACCAGAGTGCTAGCTTTCCTCCATTCGGAGTGTCTTTTCCCCTTCCCCTCCTGCACCCACAGCTGCCGAGAGACAATTGAGCCGCCACACCAAGGCTTCCACAGAGAGTGTGGCTCAGACCTTCCTCTTGGGGTCCTGCAGCAGACTGAGGGGTGCTGGGACTGTGAGCTCCCTGCCCCACTGGCCCTCCCTGGTGCTGCTTAACTCCATCAGAGTGGGGCATGCCCTGAGGCAGAGGGACATTGAACCTCCTTGGGCACCCCATGGGCAACTCAGGACCAGAATGCTTCTCCCTGGCATGGTCAGGGGTTGATCTTCTGAGACCCAGGGATGGGCCCACAGGCCGGATCCTGTATCTCCAGGTCTCAATCGTGTTGCTCAGGGACACAGAGGGGAGATTTGTGAATTAGTCTTGGGAGGTGAGGGAGCCCACATTGGCAGATTGGGGGGAGAGTGCAGTGTGGGTCCTAGATGCAGCATCCTTATAGGTCACCTCGTCCCCCATAGGAGGGCTGTGCTCTCAGCTTAGGCTGGGATCCTGGGCAGGGAACCCCCTGGTCTGCATTGCAGTTGTTGGGGAGCTTGGCTGGCTTTAGCTCCTACCTGCCAGCAGATGCTGGAAGAAAACCATGAAGCAGCAGAGGGTGGAGAGGAGTAAGGCCCACTCCAGACTGCCAGATTGTGAACCTCATAAGGCCCTTCCCCGACAAGCAGACTTTCTGGATATGTGGAGCCACTTCAGCCCCTTCCTGGCAGCTGTGCCCAGAAGCTGGGAGTACATCTTTGACCCCCTGCTGAAATAGATACCTCGCTAGCTTCTGTGGAGCCTAAGGGTAGGCTCACCCAACCCTGCACTGGCCAGCTCCACTCCCCTACCTGCCTCTGCTGTGGCAGAGATTAAAGACTCACCTGGAAGTCCCAGGGCTCCACCCACCACCTGGGGCATTTGGGTACTTCTCCTGAGGGGCTAGAGCCGGTCACAGGACCCAAAAAATAACATTGCAGCTTGTTCCTTCTGGCAAGCAACACCTACTGACAGAGAGGTCAATTTGCATGTCCTTTACAACATTGACTGACTCAATCATACAGGGTGTGGTTAATTCTCTCCCACAAGCACCACCTACTGTCTCAGAGATTAAATTGGACATGCCATTATCTAAACAAAAGAAAATCCAACAATAAAAACCAATAGCTGCTCCAGATGAGAAGGAATTCAGCAAAAGAACTCCAAAACTATGGACAATCTGAGTGAAAGGACACCCCCCAAAAGGGAACACCAGCTCTCTAGCATGGATACCAACCAAAATCAGAATATCGAAATGACAGATAAAGAATTTCAAATATGGATTACAAGTAAGCTCAATGAAATACAAAAAAAAAATGGAAAACCAACACAAAGAAACCACAAAAAAAAAAAAAAATTCAGGAAAGAAATGAAAACTCCACTAAAGAAATCAAATTATTTAAAAAAATCAAATAGAACTTCTGGAAATGAAAAATTCATTCAAGGAAATACAAAACACAGTGGAAAGTCTTAAGAATAGACTAGAAAGAACCTCAGAGCTTGAAGATAACACTTTTGAATTAAATAAGTCAGTCAAAGATAAAGAACAGAGAATTAAGAGGAATGAACAAAGCCTTCAAGAAATATGGAATTATGTAAAGAGGCCAAATATAAGAATTATACGTATCCCTGAGGGTGAGGAAGAAAACACACAAGGGTTGGAAAACCTATTTGAGGGCATAACTGAGGAAAACTTCCCTGGTCTTGCTAGAAATTTAGATATCCAGATACAAGAAGCTCAATGAACACCTGGGAGATTCATGGCAAAGAGGCAATCACCGTGACACATAGTTATCAGACTAGCCAAAGTTAACATGAAGGAGGAACTCCTGCAAGCTGTAAGATGAAAACATCAAGTAACTTACAAAAGAAGACCCATCAGACTAACTGCAGATTTCTCAACAGAGATCTTACAAGCCAGAAGGGATTGGGGCCCTATCTTCAGTCTTCTTAAACAGAATACTAGCCAGCCTAGAATTTTGTATCCTGCAAAACGAAGTTTCTTTTTGAAGGAGAAATAAAGACTTTTTCAGATAAGCAAACACTGAGGGAATTTGTCAAGACCAGACATTCCCACTCAGTACTGGAACAAGACAAGTATGCCCACTGTCACCACTTCTATTCAACATAGTGATGGAAGTCCTAGCCAGAGCAATCAGGCAAGAGAAGGAAATTAAGGGTATCCAAATGGGGAAAAAGGAGGTCAAACTACCACTCTTTCCTGATGATACGATCTTATATCTAGAAAATCCCAAAGATTCCACCAAGACACTCCCTCAGGTTATAAAATCAATGTGCACAAATCAGTAGCATTCTTATACACCAACAGCTATCAAGCTGAGAATGAAATAAAGACGCAATACCTTTCATAATAGCTTCAAATAAAATAAAATACCTAGGAATATATTTAATCAAGGAGGTGAAAGATCTCTAGAAAGTGAACTACAAATCACTGAGGAAGGAAATTGTAGAGGATGTAAACAAATGGAAAAATATATCATGCTCATGGATTGGTAGAATCAACATTGTTAAAAAGTCCATACTACCCAAAGTGATTTACAGATTCAATGCAATCCTCATCAAAGTACCAATGTCATTTTATGAGGATCTAGAAAAAATAATTTTATGCTTTGTTTGGAACCAGAAAAGACTAGCCAAAGCAACCTTAAACAAAATGAACAAATCTGGAGGCATCACTTTACCATACTTTAAACTATACTAAACGGGTATAGTAACAAAAACAGCATAAAAATGGCCAAAAAAAAAAAAAAAAGAGACATAGACCAATGTAACAGAACAGAGAACCCAGATCTAAAACCATCCACATATTGCCATCTGATCTTTGACAAAGCAGATAGCAATATACACCGGGGAAAGGAATCCCTATTCAATAAATTGTGCTGGGGAAATTGGATAGTCACATGTAGAAGATTGAAACAGGACCCATAGCTCTCATTACTCACTAAAATTAATTCAAGATGGATAACAGACTTAAATTGAAAATGTGAAACCATAAGAATTCTAGAAGAAAATATTGAAAAAACTCTTCTAGATATTGGCTTAGACAAAGAATTTATGAAGAAGACCCCAAGGGCAATCACAGCAACAAAAAAATAAATAAATGGGACATGATTAAATTAAAAAGCTTCTGACAACCAAGGAAACAATCAACAGAACACACAGACATCCTACAGAATGGGAGAAAATATTTGCATGCTATACATCCAATAAAGGGCTAATAACCAGAATCTACAAATAACTCAAACAAATCAGCAAGAAAAAAATCAAATAACTCCACTAAAAAGTGGGCAAAAGACATAAACAAAAGCTTTTGAAAAGAAGATAGACTAACGGCCAATAAATATATGAAAAAATGCTCAACATCACTAATCATCAGGGAAATGCAAATCAAAACCACAATGAGATATCACCTAAAACCAGTGAGAATGTCTTTTATCAAAAAGTCCCAAAACAACAGATGCTGGCATGGATGCAGAGGGAAAGGAGCGCTTATACACTGTTGGTGGGACTACGAACTAGTGCAACCTCTATGGAAAACAGTATGGAGATTCCTCAAAGAACTAAAAGTAGACATACCATTTGATCCAGCAATCCCACTACTGGATATTTACCCAAAGGAAAAAAAAGTCATTTTATCAAAAAAACACTTGCACTAGAATGCTTTTTGCAGCACAATTCATAATCGTAAAGATGTAGAATCAACCCAAGTGCTCATCAATACATAGTGGATACCATGTGTAGACTCTCTTTTTTTTTTTAAAGAATAATTATAGTGGGGTGGTTTCAGACAATTTGGTATGGTATTAATAGTTAGGGACTATATTGTGCAAGTCTCTCCAATTCATTGTAAGGAAACCAGAATTTTATACTGTAATCAAGGGGAAGTCATTACAGTTTTTGAGCAGAGCTGTCACAAGCCCTATTAGGAATATTTGGGAAACAGATTCTAACAAAATGTCTCCAACACACCCCTACCCCCTGACTAAATCAGAAGACATTTTCCCCCATGGAAATGTTGGTGTTGAGCTGATCAAAGTCTGAAGGAGCTCATTTCCCTGGAAACAGATCTTGTGTATTTCTGCAGGCTGTTTATAAAGAATATATTTTAACTCTTGGCTCTTTATGTCTCACACAGCATAAGCATTTTAAAGGTCTGAGTAGTTAAGGGATTCTTAAATGGCATGCTCTGAAGTCTGAACCTAGATTAGGTCAGTAGAAAACTGTGAATCACTAGCTGCTGAATGGAAGGTGGAGGCCTTTATCAGCAGCATCTCAGAATCAAGCCCCAGCACCATAACATCACATCCTCTTCTTTCTGCTATCAGTCGGATGTGACAGGAAACTGACGAAGGTGCTAGGCGTTTCCTTTCTGCTCCGACCTGCCTAGTTTCCTCTGCAGCTTGCTCCTGGCTTATTGTAAAGGAAAATAATGAAATGCCAGTCAATTTCCTCCAGTTGGATCAAGCCTAGGACAAGGAAGGAAAAACAAATTTCTAAGATTAGTCAGTTTCCCTTTGCAGCTATAAAGTTGGTTCAGGGCCTCCTGCTGACCCCTTCTCTCAGTGTTTCTCTCTAACAGATCAGCTTTACATCATCAGCAGGATAAGGACTTGGCAAAGCGAGCAACATATATTATGTAATTCTTATAGGTAATCTTGGGTTCATTCATGGGAAAACTGCTCATATAGAATAGCTTATTTGATAAGCATTTAATTCGCCCTTGACTTTCATCAAACTCATTAGTTGAAGGGAGTATTAAAAAAAAAAACCTACTGACAATTCTAATTGATATACCCAGCAGCCAAGTTATTTTGCTCCTTTCTCGGTATGACTAACAAGGAGCTGTTGCCATAGAGAGCATTTATGCAAAATTAATCGAGTCAGTTTAGTGAAAGCGACAGGGTTAGACTACTTCAAAGAGCAAGAAGTTAGGTCTGGTGTCTTAGCTGGTAACCTGAATTTTGCTGGGTAGGAGAGAGAGATGCTATGGCCTGCTGAAAAGTCTAAGAGTCTGGCATCTGAGGAATCTGACTGGCTTACTTTGTAGAAATAATTCAACTTGAAAAATAGGAGTTGCCAGTTAAAATATCTTCCCAGTGAACTTAACAGTGTGGAGTAGCAATACTGTATTGGAATCTGCATTGAATGAGGGTATATTAATTTAGCAGGTGAACAATTTCTTCCTCATCACATTCTATTTCCTGTTATTTTAACTTGCCTGCTTTTAATTTCCCTTTGAAACTTTCCCTAATTTCTGTACTTAATAGTTATTTATTATTAAAATAATATTCCCATCAACTTTCCTTTATATATTTGTATGATTTTCAATATTTATACTGTAGAAACTCTGCTAGATAAGTCATAAATTGTGATTACTGAAACTGATAATGTAATAAAAACAAGAACACGAGTCTATGGAGCATTAGAATATGAGCAGTTGATAAATAGACTGTAAAATAAATAAGGTAAGAATTTAAGGTTTCATTTTGATAGCATTTGGAGCAGCCACTTTAATAGGCATCTGACAAGTAACAGATTTGCGGGGGCTGTGACATTCTCCTTTTTTTCCCCTAGGGACTAATTACCTATTACTTTACAGACTTGCTAATATACTGTGGAGCTCTTAAAACAACTTGGTTGATCAACCAGCAGAATCATTATTAAACTAACAAACAAACAAACAGAACTTGCACACAAATAAGGGACCTAATAATCTTCATTAGGGTATCTGTAGACGTTTTCATAACACTTGTAAGAACAATGTACCTTTTATTTTCAAAGATAAATCATATCTCTGAGGAGGTTAATATACTTTCAATTTTTTAAAAATTCAATTAGCCTGAGTCATTAAAATGGTTTCCATTATTATCATCATAAATACCATTATGCCCCATTTTAATAATGGGTTCTGGGTAACTTTGCTTTGATGAAATTTGGGACAAAAATAGGAAATATGATTAATGGAGGCAAAATTTCAGCTGATCTTATTTATATATCCAGTGAATTGAAAATATTTTACATTTTCAGAGTAGCGTATTAACATTTTATGACATATACTTCAATAGACCTATAAAAATTGTGACAATGTCTTGGGTTTGCTTTGACCCCTCCCCTGCCCAGGATGTTGACACTGAGGGTGCTCCTTAATAAACATCCTGTTGCTATAAGCTCCGTCTCAGTGCCTGTTTTTCAATGAACTCAATCTGCTGCAGTGACTCTGCTTAAAAGCAGCATTGACCAAATGGAGTGTGAGTCAGAGGAAAGGGTGAAAGGATGGAGAGTCATGTCACATGCAGAGCGGCTGAAGGGCAAATGAGAAATAGGGAAGAAAAGTTGGTGTAACACAGCAATTGAGTGAATAGACTCAACTCCTGGCTTGAATATCCACTTACTGTGAGAGCAGGGCAAGTTTATTAACCTCTCTATGCCTTAATTCTCTCATCTGTAAAATGGGACCAATGATAATAGTATTATCTTTAGAGTTGTTGTGAAAGTTAAATAAACTCACATAAGTAAAGCAATTTAAATAGCGTCTGGCACGTGGTCAGCACTATATGTGTTTGCTGTTATTATTACACTCATCAGGTATGTGAAAGATTATTCTGTAGAAGACAGAGTGACCTGTTTGGAGTGGCTCCAGAGGGCGTTACTAGGACTGGGGTAGGGTGAGGTGATGAGAATCACAGCATGCTTGCTTTTGGCTAAAAGATGAAATCTTTCCTGGGAGGTAGTGGATTCCTTGTCACTAGACCTTTGGATTCTTCTTTGTCAGGATTTTAGGGGGTGAGGGCTAGAGTAGGCTAGAAATTAGATAAGATAAATCCTTTGGGTCTGTTTGGCAGCCTCTCCTCCCATTATCAAAGCTGCCCCTTTCCTCCTCAGATCAGCTGTGGGCTCGAATGAAGGAGGAAGCCAAAATCAGAGTCTAGCTTTCTCAGTGATTTGCACAGACTTCTTTCTTCCAGAGCAGAGGCAGAATGCTCCCGGCACCCCGCCCACCCAGCCATCTCCATACTTCCCCTGTCTTTTCCCTTCCTGCCATCCAAAACCAGATAAAGACAGTTGGGGGATGTGTGGGCTTGTGTTGATTAAAATTATGAATTGAGCCAAATTTTTCTTTCTTGCTGTTATCATTATCTTCTGCTTTTTGACATTTTTTTCCTCCCTAATTTTTAACAGAGAAGTGACCTTGGATTTCAAAGGCCTATGATTTAGTCTTAGCACAGTTAAAATCTCCTTATGTGACTATGGACAAATGGAGGATTCTCTCTGGGGCTAAGTTTCCTTTTTTGTAAAGGGTGTATTTGGTGGGTGTGATGATGAGTGGGATTAGGATTTACATCTTCAAAGCTTCCTCATACTCGAACATTCCATTTTAGGTTGAGCTGACCAAATCCACTGGGCATGCAGCTCTGTTATGGTATCACTTCACTGTCCAGATTTCCTCTGTTACAGCTTTTCCTCTTAAGAGGACTTGACTCTCAAAAGTCAAAAGACTTTTACGTTACCCCCGAACCCCCTGTGACCAGTATCTGATTATTTTGGGAATCTAGTTTTAATAGCTTGTTATTAAATTGTGATTTAATTTGTTAAAGTAATCTACAAATTAATGTATTCTCTCTCATAGGGGACAAAGTTTACTGATATTATGGAGAAAATGACTTAACTCAAAAAGTGATATACGTGTTAGCTGTATTACAGAATGTGGGGAAGATGTCTGGGGACAGGTAAACCCTTCAATGGCCTTTAATTGAACAACATAATCAACCATTTAGTTTACTTGTACATGGGACTAGCCCATGAAATTTTATATTGTTAGAAGTGGTGATTGGTCTAGTACAATATTGAAGAATATAGATTTTGGATTCAGATAGCTCTTTAAATAGAATCCAGGTTCAACCCCTATCAACCCATAGGTTCAATACCTATGTTTCCACTAGCTAATCCTCAGTTTTAAAATTTATAATATAGGGCTGTTGTGAAAATTATTTTAAATAAGTGAATACATGTAACATGTCCAGCACCTTAGGTAGGAATTCAACAAATGAGGGTTGTTATTTTCGCCATGATTAGAAACTTGAAACTGGCTAACTGGTTGAGTTGTGCCTCTTTCATCTCAAGCTCAGATTTCCTCCACATATAAAAAATAATGTAGCCAGCTCTTTTTCACTGATATTAATTTACAGGGTCAATACTCCTAACCTCAACTCAGAATATGCTAAGGAAAGAGTTGGTGAATGGCTGACTATGAATAAATTGTGGTTAATCCACAGTGGCCACTTAACCAAGGCTACTTCTTCTGCTTTCTCCTCCTATTGAAGCTTGGCAGGATATTCTCCTTAGCTTAATTTTCACAAAGTCATGTCCCAGAAACAGCTTATCTCAACTCTTGTCATTCAGGAGTAACTCAGATACTGCAGGACAGGAATTTATTTCAGTGGCAGTGGTTTATAAGGGGGATTGAGGGGTGGGCGGATCAGCTTGGAAAGAGCTGACAAACTGAGTGGCTCTTCATTGGTTTAGCTTTGACCATCCCGGCTGATAAGACAATCAGTAATGCAGTTGGTTAATCATTATAGAATCAGAAAAGGTCTTGCTCTAAGGATACCATTATCTTGAAGTTATAATGTTCATATGTTTTCATATTTTTATGTAAATATGTATAAATCCATAAACAATATATTATTTTGCATTTTAAACTTCAAATAAATAGTATAGGCCAGGTGTAGTGTCTCATGCCTGTAAGCCCAGTGCTTTGGGAAATAGAGGCAGGAGGATTGCTTGAGGCTAGGAATTTGAGACCAGTGGGGGCAACATGGCAAGACCCCATCTCTACAAAGAATAAAAAAATTAGCCATTGTGGAATGCACATGTAGTCCTAAATACTCAGGAGGCTGAGGCGAGAGGATTGTTTGAATCCAGGAGTTTGAGGTTGCAGTGAGTTGTGATAACGCCATAGCACTCCAGCCTGGGTGACAGAATGAGACCCTATCTCTTAAAAAATATATAAATAATAAATAAATGGTATAATTTTGTACATGTTATTCTGCAATATTATGTTTCTGAGATTTAACAATGTTGATAGGTCTCTGGTGTTTGTCTCTTCTTGTTCTGGAGTCCTCTCTATGAAAACATTGTTTTGAATGTTAAGATTGAGTTTGGCTAAAGGTGATCAACAAAAACCAAAATAACAGGATCATAAAAAAGATAAGAAAATTTTCTTAGGGATGATATGGAGTGTCCCAGCTTCAGGGACCTAGGCCCCCTCCATCTTGTTACTCCACTAGGCATGGGCGTTTATGTACAAAGACATCTCAAAGTTCAAGGTGGCTACTCCACCTCTAGTGAACACATCTACATTACTACAGTGCAAGGGAAAAAGGAAAGAAATTTCATTTCTCCATTTTGCTTACATCCATTGGCTAAAACTTAATCACATGATCACAGCTATAAAGGAGAGTTGGAAAAGGAATTCTAAGTGACCACATGCCTAAAATTTGGTTGTTCTATTACTGATGAAGAAGGAGAGGTGAATTTTAAGGAACAAGTACAAGTCTCTACCACAGTGAATTTATAGGTGATATCCAAATTTCTGCTATTGCAAACAATGCTGTGATAAACATTCATAATGCCTTCTTATGCTCATGTGGGACAGTTTCTCTAACAGAATATGTGGTTGGAAACTCATATTTTCAACTTAACCCAACTTAACCTTGAACCTGATTTCACTAATTGCTCTCCAAAGTGGTTGTGCCAATTTTGACTTTAGCTGTATAAAAGTTCCTGTTTTTCTACATGTTCACAGTACTTGGTATTAGATTTAAATTTGTTTTTTCTTTTTAACAATCTGATGGTATTGTGGGGCAGTGACCTTGGCAAAGACAGTTTTGGTAGAGTGTTGGGAACAGAAACCAGAATGCCTGGGTTGAGAGAGAATTTGAAACGGTGAAATCAAGCTAATGGCCAAGCTTAGCTATAGAGAAAAGAAGTAAGAGGTAAATCACTGGGTAGAATTGGTGGAGCACTTCTGTTTCTATTGGAGAGTCCTGAACTGTTGGGAATAAGGTAGTAGAGAACGCACCAGGGAAAGAGAAAAAGGAGATAACAACTGAAGCAAATGTCTATGGGGTTTAAAATTTTAGAGGGGGCATATTTCACATTTCTAGGTGATGATGATGTGGGCAAGGTGTGAGAGTTGATGGCTGATGTGGAAGAGCTTGATATTCCAGAGCCCAAGAAGCTTTGAAACTTCAAGGGGGCCAAACAGAATTATTCATCCAACAGATATTTTCAAGCACCTCCTAGGTGTCAGGCATTGTCCTAGAAACTGGAGTTGCATGTTTAGTAGAACAGATTAAACAAAATCTTCTCTAACGAGAGCTGACAGACAGCAAATGTGTAAACAAATGAGGTGACTTTTTAAGCAAAAAGAGCTATTAAGAAAATAATACAAGGAAAAGGTATTTTAGCTAGGATTAACAGGAGTATTGGTTGGATGATACTCTGGTGCCCTTGAAGAGGAAGAACTAGAGACTTCAGTGGCAAGAGGCAAATGGCTGGCCAGCTGATTAAGAATGGTATGTCTTGGGGGGCTTTCCACTTCCATTCCAAGGAAGGGCATCTGCTGAGAGAATCAGGGGGAACCCGGTATGGTGGAGGCCTGTTAGAGCTGAAGATAGTAGTAGTGGATTTTCCAGCTCTGATACTTTCTTAGCTGGAGGCAGTTGAAGAGAGGTATAGGTATTAATCAAAAATAATTACTGCTTTTATCTTGAACTTAGAGCTCTGAGCAACAAACTTTTTAGAATTTAATTTCTAGTATGTTTCTAAATAGAAAGTATTTAGGATCAATAGCTATCTCTTCCTTATAACATGTGATTAAAACTTATTAGCTTATTTAAATGTTTTTCCTTCTTTTTTGTTTACATCTCCTTTTGGTCCTGGACATGAAGGCCATTTTTATTTCTTTAGAATGTGAAATATTGATCTCTTGACAAATTGTGAAATATCTCTTATTTTTCCCTTTTTCTCCTTACTTCACACCCCATTTTTTTCAACCTTTTGAGGCTGCAACTTTTAGAATGTATCCATGACCCGGAAAGCCAATTGCAATCATGAAAAACCAGTAAAAGAACAAGAAAACCATTCACTTTTCAAAGTTCGTTAGCTCTGCAGTAGAATGATATTCTTTGTTTTATCCAGCAGAGGGGTGATGTGGATTACCCCAGGCCTAAAAACCTGTTGTTCTTGGCAAGTGAGTCAGCTGAGATGAAAATGTTAATACCTTTGAATAGATAAGAGTCAATGCTGTGTGGGGTAAAAAGTGTGGTTTGCTGTACCAGTATGTATATCACAGAAAATTCTGAGAAATAATGTAGAAAGCCATGACAGACATGGTAATATATTTTTAAAGGTTTCCTTTAAATTTTAGGTAGTAAAATCTATACCTAGAAAGTATAGGTTCAGAATGTTTAGCTCAAACCTACATAATATAGTCCTTTCTAGATATACAATAACATGATTTTGATGATTTTCCTTTTCGGTTTGGTTTCCAAAGCAACCAAGTAGAGAGACAGTGAGACTGAAAGAATTGAACACTGGGTTAGTTAGAACGCTAGGTGGTAATTCTGGCCTTATCACTAATTGTGCTAATTAGCTGTGAGATAATGAGTAAGTCATTTGATATCTTTGGAATTTCTTTTCTTATTTTCAAGATGATGGGATTGGCCTTCATGTTACTGCCCTTTTCTGACTTAAAATAATATGATGTTGGGTTATATACGATAAAGGGATGCTCTATTATGACTCTGAAGTGGTTCATAATGTACCTACAGTGGAGTACCCAGGCGCCTCTGGAAGTTTCCATGGCATCTTTCCTGCTTTTATGACAGATCTTATTCCAGCTTTCTAGATTGATAAAGCAGTGGGAATTGGTGTGTGAATGTTTGTGCATATGAGCAAGGGTTGGCTAACAGGTCAACATTGACTGCATAATAACAAATAATCATTTAGAGCAGAACCCTTCTTCAATTCAATATGGTAAAACACTCAACTTTGAAAAAAAATGTTTGATAAGCTTCTGATTCACGACAGTTAACTGAGCTTATGTGTTAACCTCTCCTTCCTCCCCCAAATCCCACAGAAAGGACAAGTAATTAGAAATACTAACCCCCAAGCAGCTCTAGAAAGCCAAGAAGAGTGTTGTTTGCCATGAGGGATTTGTTTGCCACGGTAGTTAACTATATGGACCCAATTGCAGGGTTCTCAGTAAGTTGCTTACTCTCTTTGGCTATTCTGGCCCTTGGGTAAGTTACCTACCTTCTCTATGCCTCCATTTTCATATCTGGAAAATGGGGATATAGTAACCACCTCACAGTGTTGCTGTGAGGGTTAACACAAGAGCTTTGAACGGTGCCTGACACATAATGTTTTCACATCTCACCTATAATTATTGTTTATTGTGGGTAATATTATAGGTATGATTATGGATTTAGTATTGAATATTGAAGCCAATGGGGCTAGACATGGATAACAATACTGTAGCAGGGATATAAAAAAAACCCTACAGTCCTATTTAGGTGAAAGATAATAGTTCTGATGATCCCTGATAAAGAAACCTAAGATCATAAGTAACAGGGGCAGAGGCAGGCGGCCAGTAAGATAATGAATTACAGAGCTGTATCAGTCTTTTATTTTCCAAGTGCCTGCTGTAGCATTTGCCTGCAGGTTAAAGCTATGAGTTCTGCTCTCTAAATTAACTGGGATATTTGTGACCAGACACTCCCAAAGTGGGTGCTAGGTCCAGAGAGAGAAATGGGACAAAATCGCAACTAACTTCCATCTGTTGTACAAAAGATGAAAAGTAAGTTATTGTCTAAACTGGGACACTTTTGAGTGAAAGAAAGGACTATTAATAATTATGCCAGAAGAAGAGGTGTAAGCTGTGACTGTCGCTGGCAAACCAGGATATTATTTCCCTTGGCAGCGATCCCCAACCTTTTTGGCACCAGGGACCAGTTTCATGGAAGACAATTTTTCCACGGACAGGGTTGGGGGGATGGAGGCAGAGCTCAGACGGTGATGCATGGTGGCCCAATTCCTAACAGGCATGGACTGGTACCAGACTGCTGCCGGAGTCTTGGGATCACAGGAAGGGATGGAGAGCATCTGATTCCAGAAAGCAAGCTACTTATGCCCTCTAGAGAAAAGCCCAGTCGGCCACACAATCTCTCTGTTCTACTCAGGAATTGCAGCAACTGCCATGAAAAAAAGGAATCCTACGAGCTGAAACACGCCAGCCACCTAAATAGGTCAATGTAAGTATGACATAGTAAGTGTAAATAGATAACCAAGAAGTCACAAACATTCGAGGAAAACCAACTCACGAAAGAAAGCATGATATCACAGCATAGAAACAAAAGAAATTTCCTGTGAGGAAACGAAATTAGTTCAGGAAGCAGAGACATCCATATGGATTTATTACATTCATAAAACATAAAGAGGCTGCTATTTTTATCTAAGTTCTGGGAAATTAAAAAAATAACTGTCCCTCCCTTAGGGTTTCCAGATTGAGCAAATAAAAATAAAGGGCGCCCATTTAAATTTTAATTATTTCTAATTGCCTATGCATTTGTACATTGAACTAAAAAAATATTGAATAGGACACATTTATGCTGAAAATTATTTGCTGTTTATCTGAAATATATTATAAAAAGTATCTAAATTACATAGCTCTTTCTTAATTATGTTTCCCTCGGCACTCCTTAATAATTCTTTGTTTTGCGGAATTTGCTTATAAAATTTCTTGCAGTAACAGTCTATGTTCCACTGACATAACAGAGTTTCTACAGTGATCACATCCAACTTACTTCATTCTTTTCTCCACTGAACATTCATGAATGAAAAAATACACTCAGTATTAGTATTATGAGCCAGTATACTGAACATGTACTGGCATCAAGTTGAGAAGTTTGAGAACTGCTCTTTAAATTTGATTTGTTGAAGCACACAGTACCGATATTTCATGGCAAAACTTGCTTTTCCAGTTTTCAAGATTATGCTGTGATCAACATCTTTGTAAAACATCCACTGACAAAAAAGAGTATATCATCCATTTTTATTCCCCTCTTCTTCAACACTACATAGGATGATTCCACCCGTCATGTTGGAAGAATATTTAGTCACATCCATGTCAAAGAATAGAATTCTTCAAGGGATGAAATTCATTTCAAAAGGTACTCATGGCAAGTGCCATAATAATTAACCATTTCAAATTGAAATTTCTTTTCTTGTCCATAAGTAATGTTCCTTTTATGAATAGCTGTGATTTTATTGTTATTATTTTCAAAAAATTCAACAAGTTCTTTTACTCATGGGGTACTTCAGCTAGAATATTTGAACTGAAAGACTGATACTAATATATGGTATGGAAGGTCATTACAACTTCTGCTTCAATTATTTTATTTATTTGAATTTCTCTTAGCCAAAAATTGTTATTTTATCACTTTCTGTGGTACTAGTTGAGGAAACATCATCTTATGCTTAGCTGTTAGTATCTACTGGTTTATATCTGATTTTCCACCATTTTGACACTGAGTTAACAATTGCATACTGAGAACATCAAAATGCCTTTTTCCTTGTTTAACAAAAATCCACTGTTCAGACGATTCATCACAAAATTTACATTTGGGTTTGGCCTTTAGAGTTCAAATGTATTCAATAAAAAACTGGGTAAAAGCAACCACTGCAAGGTTTGAAAAGACTGAATTTGATTATCTCACGACAGTGTCACTGTGCCTGTCACTCAAAGTTTAACTCATACAAATGGGAGTTGAACTGCTGAATGGGTTGAGATTTTATGAACTAATAATAAACTGAACTAGATAATATATTTTGGTTTTTTTGTTTGTTTGCTTTTATTTTATTTTGTTTTGTTTTTTGAGATAGAGTCTGGCTCTGTTGCCCAGGCTAGAGTGCCATGGCATCAGCCTAGCTCACGGCAACCTCAAACTCCTAGGCTGAAAGGATCCTTCTGCCTCAGCCTCCATAGCTGAGGCTACAGGTGCGTGCCACCATGCCTGGCTAATTTTTTCTATGATGAGGGTTTTTTAAAATCACTCTTTGTATACCGCATTCTTTGAACCTTCAGGCACCATAACGAGAATGCTGGCCGATTATAAGAATTCCACCTATAGCC
>CAUYRT010040714.1:0-12154 GCA_963574885.1 Lepilemur ruficaudatus | reverse complement strand
GCATAAAGTATGTCCTAAATAATAAGTCTTATACCACAGCTTTTAGGGACAGGAGGCATGGAATTATCAATCTCTAAGTCTCTTCCAACTCTACAATGATATAACCCTGTGACAGCCAGAGCTACACATGGAGTCAGTGAGAGAACTGGAACTTTAAACTAAAACCTAGGTCAGTTCCCTAACAAGTAGAACTGTCCTAGTAAAATTGTCCTTTGAATCTCTGTCTGCATTCTGCAATTTGTTTTATGAACTATTTTTGGCACACATTTTGATAATCCTTTGATGGTCTGGGTTCTTCCTCATGAACTGTTTGGGCAATGTGGATGGATATACAATCTGTACATAGTAAAAGCCCTTTAATTACCACTCTTCTCTTCCAATGAGCCCATTTCTCTCCTCACTTTACTGAAAAATTGAAGAATCCATTGTGTCTGCCAGACCGACATGTGGTCTAACAATTTCCTATGGAAAGTGTACTCTGGTAATTAAGATAAATCAAATTCACTTAATCTGTTCAAGAACTTTTACTGAACTCTGTGGCTTGGGACGATTTTAGAGAATGGTTCTTCCTCTAAGACTAAAACCTACTAAAGTGTCCTATAGCTCTGTGGTTTCTAACCCCCAAGTGGCTGACGGGTACTGTTTGTGGCCTGTTGGGAACCAGGCTGCACAGCAGGAGGTGAGTGGCAGGTGAGCAAGCAAAGCTTCATCTGTGTTTACAGCCACTCCCCATTGCCGGCATCACTGCATAAGCTCTGCCTCCTGTCAGATCAGTGGCGGCATTAGAGTCTCATAGGAGTGTGAATGCTACTGTAAACTGCACACATGACATATCTAGGTTGCACACTTCTTTTGAGAATCTAATGCCTGATGACCTGAGGTGGAGCTGAGGTGGTGATGTTATTGCTGGGGAGTAGCTGCAAATATAGATTTTCATTAGCAGAGAGGTTTGACTGCATAATAAATGTAATGCTCTTGAATCATCCCAAAACCAGAACCCCCATCCTGGTCCATGGAAAAATTGTCTTCCATGAAACTGGTCCCTGGAGCCAAAAAGGTTGGGGACCGCTGCTATAGCTGACAGCAATGATAATTTGGGACTGTTGTTTGTGATGTTTGATTAAATAAAATTTGGCACTGATGGCTAGCTGGAATAAAGGCAGAACTTCTTGTAAACTGTAAATCTGGCCAAACAAAGCAGGCTTGTGGAATATATACCCTTTTCATAGCGTTTCTGTGAAATTCTGGTCTCTGCAGGTTCTGTGTTAACTTTTCAACATCTCTTCTCATGGGCTTTGTAGAAAAGAGTAAAATAAGTTGCCAAAGCATCAGGCATGTTATTTAGTTTTATTGTGGGTGTGAGCAGCAGAAGAGTAATTTCTTCTTCATTAAAGAAGTTGGTTGCTACACAGTTTAGCAACCTTTCATTGGGCAAAAGAATAGCACTCTAAGAGCATGGAGCTCCGCTAGTCTATGAAGGGAACAGATCTTCCTCTAACATCACCATATACTTTTTATTACATGTTGAGCTCCCTGTTATCTAAGGAGGGAGTAAGAGAAAGTCATAGCAGCGCTACAAAATTAGAAGTGCAGCCCAATTCCAGAATTTGTGTCCCCCAACAAAAACAGGGGACAAAAAGAAACATCCCATAGGACATCACGGACTGCTACTTCATGATCCCGTGACTGCTGATTCCCTGACCTTTTCCTTTCTTCCCTGATTTGTTTTTGTCCTCTAAGTGTCCCTTCTGCTCTGTTCTCTTGTTCCTTTCCTTATCTTTATTCCCAGATCTGCACAATAACTTTGCATGTGGCAGGTATCCAGAAATGCTGTTAACCCTTCAGTGTCCTTGGAGGTGAGCTCGCCGAATTGATCAATTAGATTTCCCTTTCCTTCTTCGAGTGGCCAACTTTTTTCTTATTCCACTTTTTCATTTCTCTCTTTCTGACTGAAACCCCACCTGAATGGGGCTCAAATATTTCAAGACTACCCTAGGGGTAAAAATCAGCTAGCCAAACAACTCAAACTATAGCTACAGGGTGGCCTTCTATATAAAGAGTTTGCTTGGCATATATCGGGGTTTTTTTGTTAGAGTGAAAACCACTTAATCAGTAGGAAGTATATAGCATAAAAGTCTATCAAATAATGAAAACTATTATACAGCTCTATATTGTGGGCAGAAACAGAGGAAAAAATAAGTTACAGAAAAGAACAGCAGGAGGGAATGACAGAACGAAGTGTCAGCCCTAACCAGACCTAAAGGTTAACCTTGAAGGTATTACGGCCTCTCCCACTGTGGAAGAAATCAGTCCCAAGCTAGATCCTGCAGGTAGATTGGAGGATTCCATTCTCTGACTCAAACAATCCTCTTGCCTCAGCCTCCTGAGTGGCTGGGACTACAGGTATGCACCACCACGCCAGGCTAATTTTTGAGTGATGGTGTCTCACTATCCTGCCCAGGCTGATCTTCAACTCCTGGCTTCAAGCTATCTTCCCTCCTAGGCCTCCCGAAGTACTAGGATTAGAGATATGAGGCACTGTGCCCTGCCAATCCTTGAATTTTTTATGCCACCTCTCTGGGATAATGCTTTAGAGCTTCCTCAACTCTTCAATGAAATCTTATGTAATTTTTTTTTTCCTTAGCCTCTGGAACTAAGATGACAGGTAGAAAGATTTACTTATTAAAGTTTCAATCCTCCCAATAACCCATTGGAAATGCCCTTATTATAACCTTCACAACCAAAAAAGCAAGTATGTGGACGTGAACGAGTTCTGTCTTGAGCAGTTTTTGTAAAATTCCACAGTAAGAGAAATTCTTCTTCAAAAAAATTGTCTAGAGATATAATACTAGTGAATATTTATAATCCTTATGTGTCAGGCACCTTGCTTTTACATCTCCTTTAATCCTTATGAAAACCCCACAGGCACTCTTATATCCTTGAGAGGTTATAATTACTGTAATTAAGAGTATCCTCACAAATAACGTTATCCTCATTTTTATACATGAGGAAATTGAGGCTCAGAGAAGTTAGGTAACTTACCTTAAAATCACACATTAGTTGTCAATGTATCTTTCTGGTTCTAGAACCCATGTTATTAACCCCTAGATTATGCTGCCTCCTGGTAAGGATGTGTGGGAAAGGTTGCTTTTGTTGGGATCCACACCTATCCCTGGTAGAACCAGGCACAACATGCTGTAAGAGGTGTTACTTACCTTGTTCTAGATGGGACCAGAAGGCCTGGCTGCAGTTGTCCCCTGGACTTTATTCATTTCGATACAGTTTTGATGTAATAGGTCTTATAAATGGCTTTTTAAATTTAATTTTCATTATAACAAAAATATATGTACATGGTTTTAAATCCCTAATACCACAAAAGCAGTTCCTCCCTATTCCTAAATTTGGTTTCCCAGAGGCAAACTTTTTAAAAATTATTTTAGCTATTTCTTCTGTTAATTAAATCCCTATTTCTAGGCTGAGAATCCCTATTTCTCAAAATGGTCAAATATTCCAGTCATTTCTTTGTTCTCCAAATTTTTTTTTCATGGCAACAATTCCACTTCTGGAATTTCTTACCATAGTCTTTTGCCTCTCTGTTGAATCTCCTAATTCCTGTATCCCATGTCATCTTCTTTATTTATTCCCTCATTTTGTGGCATTTCTTAAGAAATACATCTTGAGAAAAAGTTATGGAACACAGTATTTTCGAGTCCTTACATATTTTAAAATGTCTTTTGATACTGTTGTTTAGCTGGATAAAGATTTGTGGGTAAGATGAAGACTTCTGAAGGCATCGTACCATTGTTTTCTTTCAGTGTCACTGTTAGGTATCATTCTGATTCTAGATCCTTTGGGACCTATTATTTTCTTCTCCAAAGTTTTTTGGATTTGCCTTTATCCCCTAGTACTCTGAAATTTTGCAATTCATGTACTTAGTCCTTTTCTTCTTTTTTCATTTTGCTGGGCACAGAGTAGGCCTTTTCAATCTGGTAACTCATGTCTTTCAGTTCTGGGAAATTCCTCACACAATTTCTGGTATAATTTTCTATCCTCCTCTCCCCCTGCTGTCTTCTAGAATTCCTACTAGCTTGGGTACTATGTTCTCTGGAATGAATAATCTTCCAATTTTCTTATTTTCTCTCATTTTTCATCTCTTTGACTTTGTTCTAGTTACTTGTAAAATGTTCTCAACTTTATCTTCCAAAACTTCTATTTGAAGTTTTATTTACATTTTTTATTTCAAAGAACTCTGTTTCTGAAATTTTTAGAGTATCCCATGCTTATTTCCTATGTACAATCAATATTTTCTCTGAGACATTACTCTTAGACCTATGGTGTCATTCATCTTGTGACAAACTGTGCTTCTTGGGAAAAGATTTTACAAATATTTTTTGTTTATGTAGGGTTTAATCAAAATAGTGTGTCTTTTAGTTCCCATGTTGTCAATTAAATGTAGCATAAAATGATTTCTTCAAAACTTGTTGATTATTAGAAAATGTTGGCAAAAAACAGAAAAAGTAACTTATGAGTGCTTGTGGCCATGTTAAAAATGGAGCGTAAGTGTAAATAACTGTGAAATAAAAAGACAAGATGATTCCAGCAATCAAACTTGGCCAAACCACAGGGCTTTTGGCAATGGCCTGGAATGAATGTGAAATGTGGAAGGCATTGCCCACTTGAATCAAAGTCCAGATGCTGCTGATTCCTTTTTTCCATTTTCAGTGCACCATAGTTTTGTGGGGGCTTTGTTTTGTTTTCATTGGTGGTGGTTTTGCTTTGAGGCCATCAGATCTCTTAGCACGAATTTAGTCTCTGGAAAATATTCCATGTGCAAACACCCCATGTATGTGTGATTTATTTAAATGACACAGGTGTTTTTATACTGACAATCTCTTATTGCAAATGATAACAGCCCCTTTTATCAGTTGTTCTGTTTAAAAAATGCTTTCATTTGCACTTTCTCATTAAAAGTCCTATGAGGAAGGGTACATTAGTCCTCATTTGCACAACGTTTTGAAGTTTAGAAACACAAATACATAGTACAAGGGTTATGAGCCTCATTGTTCTCATCTGAAAATTAGAATGATACTTAAGTCATTGGTTTGTGTGTGGTGTATCACTTTACATATGTACGACTAATGCATCTGATACATAGTAAGCACTCATAGTTGCCATTGTTGTAACACTAGAGCGTTCCTTATACTAGATTCTAGCAGAGTTTAAACGCAGTGCCTCAGTCATCAAGAAACTGACTCTGAGCTCTGTAAATTTTTTTTCTCTCGCTCGGTTGGTACCATCTGTGTCAGACTGACCACTGTCATCCTTTTGCTTTTCACTTGTTTATAAAGTATCTTTTGTGTGTTTTGCATTCTCAATTACAAACTTCTCAAAGACAGAAATTATCTTTCAAAAGCCTATACAAATCTGGGACCCATTATACTGTCAGACAACTCAGGTTGGTTTTAAATTCAACTTTCACTGCTAAGCCTGCTGCTAAAAGGAAATCTTAATTTCAGGCAAACAGCAACTTGCTTTACTGTTTGAATTTCTTAAAATGATTTGCTCTGCTTAAGTGTTTTATGAATAAAATTTATCAAATGCCATATAATTTCATAAATAATTCTTAAGGATAGAATCAAAGGTACTTATAATTCCAAGGGATCTGGATTTTTTTTTTTTTAATGGTTAAGGGACTAGCCAATATGAATCTGGTTTATGGAGGGAGAGAAAAGTCTCAGTATTTGTGTTCAGGCTCTTGAGGCAATACTTCCTTTTCTGGAGACATCATGGGTTGTCTGTGGAGCACAGGAACCTAAGTTCCAGAAAGAGGAGCTATAACTAGGAAGTCCTTGCAAAGAAACATGTTTATGTTTATCTGTTCCCATAGCTTAGTTTAGTAGTTCTCAAGTTTCACCTCAGAAACTTGTTATAAATTCTTTCCTGAATTCCCTCAAAAACTGACTGAATAGCTATGGTGGGGCAAGAAATCTGCATTTTAAATAAACTGCCACCCTATCATGTGATTCTGATATAGGCAGTTCAAACCCCACAACGAGGAAGATGGCCAAGTCCAAGGTTATTCTCAGGATTGGGATAATACGGAATAAAAGGAAATCTTTCCACCTCTTGATCCCAGGAAGCAGCTGAGACATTTGAAGGAAACTGAGACTCCTTATTGCTGGAATTAGCCTGGGTCCACCACTTACCTCTTTTCTTTATGTCCATTCACAAAGAGTCCAGTTATTTGTACTAATTTGGAGTACAAATAGTACCAAAAGTACAAAGAGTACAAAAAAGACAGCCATCTTTTTTGTCAAACTTAATGCTTATACAAAACATTAGACAAGCTGTTTAGAAAGAAAGGCTTTTTCTTTCCTCAATCTGCTTCTATTAATAGAACATATGTTATCATTCACTGTCATGACTTCAAAACAGAATCAGGAGGGATGTCAGTATAACAAGGGAAATGTTGCTTCCTACCCCTCAAAAATATATTACAATTATTCTTTTATTTCCTCTTACACAGCTATGAATTCCAGGTGAAACCCAAAAACCCGCTTGGTGAAGGCCCAGTCAGCAACACAGTAGCATTTAGCACCGAATCAGGTAATCACATCAATAACAATTCCTAATAAAGATGTAAAGGGCCACAATGGAGCAATGTTTTGCACAGGAGCTTTTTTGAAATCCAGCTAAACATTATGTGTACTCAGAGTTTCTTGAATTTCTAAAAAAACACATTTATGGAAAAAAGAAAATTGATGAAGATACCCTTAGGGAAGCACTATTTACTTTTCCTCACTTACCCTGATGTCAGAAAAGTTACACATACCAGCTAAAAAGAAAAAAAACATAATCTATACTCTTTCAAACATCTAGTGAATAAATGTTCCTCTGTATGCCTAGAATCAGAATATCAGTGAGTATATCCAGAAAGGGAACTCGTGATAGTTCTTTTATGATAAGCAATTGTGAAATTTTCTAATTAGGCCTTCCAAGTGCCAATTTAACAAGATACATCCATACATACAGCATTATTTGCATAATTTTTATGCAAACCGCTGTTCATGGCATCTTAATGATTTTGCCATGAATAGTTTTTGTATGGTACTAAAAGGAGAAGCTTTTGAAATTGAAGTGAAGGCTGGAACACCAGCAAAGGCTCCTAACTACTCAAACCACATCTAACAGACACAGCTGAATACCTACCTGGCAGGAGATCATTCAATCAAGAAAAATTTCCAAAACAAAACCTTCAAACTCAGTCTTTAGGAAAAGTGTATCGTTTTGCAAATAAGGTTTCTTAACAATCATAAGCACCTGTTTTCACCATGCCATTGGAATGTTGGGACTTTACCTAATAATGTCTAACTTTTGTGCGTTATTTCTCCTCAGCGGACCCAAGAGTGAGCGAGCCAGTTTCTGGTAAGTACCTGTCTCAGTAGGGACAAAACTACATGCTTCTCTAAATTGATTAAACTCAACAGCACGGCAGAATTTGAACCATGATTTCACTTTTTTCCATTTAGTCAATTTATCCTTTTTAGAATATCAATCAGTTGTGAATGTTTACCTAACACATTGAATAACACTAAGAGCCTCTGATGTTCTGAAAAGAGACATTTTGAAACCTGCTTTTACTTGTGTACCAGGCCAGCTCAAATTTTCTGTTAAGTCAAGACATAACAATCTTATTTCCACTTGTAGTGACAAGTCACATTAAAGCAGATGCTTAAATTTTGTAATATGCTGCAAAAATAAACCTAAATTTCCTCCTAAAGGACACTATCTACACTGCAGAGGCTACTCAGCACCTAAACCTACTGCTCTGTGACTTATTTCACTATTGACAGAAACTTATTTGGGGGTTTACTTGTTTAAACCTTTGCAATATTTTTGGCTCCAATATTTAGCACTGGAAAAGGCCAAGTATCAGCAAGTTGACAATAAACTTTGCAAAACTGCCTTTTTAAAGCTTTTAGGACACCTCTTCAGTACCCAAGAATCACATACTAAACTCAAACCATGTGTTTTCCTCATGCAGCAGGAAGAGATGCCATCTGGACTGAAAGACCCTTTAATTCAGACTCTTACTCAGAATGTAAGGGCAAACAATATGTCAAAAGGACGTGGTATAAAAAATTTGTAGGAGTGCAGCTGTGCAACTCTCTCAGATACAAGATTTATTTGAGCGACTCCCTCACAGGTAAGCAGGCTAACACATTGCATAACACTGAGAGCCTCTGATGTTCTGAAAAGAAATTAGACCTGTTTTGAGCCTTTGACTTCAGGGTGTGTTTTCTAGCATTCTCCTTTCCTATGGAGAGTTCCAGGCACTAAGGGGTGATATAAATACAAGTTTGCCTCTGAGCAAGATGTTACTGAAATACTTATCATCCTAGAAAGCAAGGATTTAAGACATGCTGTTAGAAGGTAAATAAAAATGCAATTTGAAACAATGCCACCATGGCAAACTTGAATGTACAGTCTTATGTTCAAGCCCAATTGTGTTACAATCATCCAAGGATAAAAAGCCTACTGATAATAAAAGGAGTGTATATATAACAATAATCATGGAAGGAATATGTCATCTTTAAGATGTCAGAAGAGCTATAACCCCTTGCTCCATACTCAATAGGTTATAACTTTCTATATTCATTCATGTATAATAATTTTTAACAAACATACATATAGGGCTGGCCCGATATCTGTTTGGTCATGCAACACATATTTTTATCTACTTTATGACAGACACTGTTCTAGGTGGAGACAAAGCAGCAAAAAAGACACATTTCCTACTTTCATATAGCTTACCTCTCTTTCCTCTCCTTAGTAGGTAGACAACATATACATAAACAGAAATTTCACATAGGTACTTTAAAGAAACTTTTTGAAACAGTGAGAGAGAATGACTGAACAGGGAAGCTCCTTTAGTTAGACTCGTTAGGGAAGCCCCCTCTCAAAAGGTAACACTTATGCTAAGAAAAAAATTATAGGAAAGAACCAACTGCACAAAGGTCTAGGGATAAAGCATTTAGTGGCAAAGAGAATGTACAAAGGCCAGAGGCAGAACATACCTGGCCAGTTTCATTAGTGTGGTTGACAGTAAGGGGAGAAACAGGCAGGCAGGTAAGGGATTTTACTCTGAGTATAATGGGAGACTGCTGGAAAGATTTATGGAAGTCTTACATTATTAAAACATCACTAATCTCTGAGAAGAGGAGGAGAGGAAGACTATAGGGAGGTAAGAGTAAAAGCAGAGATACCAGCTGGGAAACTGTACCATATTTCAGTCCAGAGACATTGCTGGCTTGAACTAGGATGATAACGAATAGGTGAAAAAATGTATAAGAAACAGGCAAGATGATTATTTGAAACAATTTGATTATTTCAGAACTATCATATATCAAAGAAAGTAATTAAGAAAGTAACACTGTTCTATCCTTTTAATTTCTGTTCTTCAGGAAAATTTTATAACATAGGCGATCAGAGGGGCCATGGAGAAGATCACTGTCAATTTGTAGATTCATTCTTAGATGGACGCACAGGACAGCAACTCAGTTCTGACCAGTTACCCACCAAAGAAGGTATGTTTTCTGATCCTTCTCCTAAGTAACAGTTTTATCAGATTAACTCAGAAAGAAATCAAGCTGAGGAAAGCAATCAATTTAAAAAGAAATCTGTGGTACTACTGCTCTACTTAGCTGGCTAGGAGAAAATGAAGACTTCAATATAAGTTTCTCAAATTAGAAACTTAGAACCAAGGGAAATTACACGAACATATATAAATGAATTCTACTTCAAGAAAATCTGAATTTGCAAAAGCAACTATAAAAACGGTGTTCTCCAAACTTGCATCACTCATGCATTACCTTGATGGTTTTTGTCATATTGAGCACACCTGTGTTTTTTATTCCCTTAAAATTAACCAAAACTTTATTATTACCATAAATGGAAAAAACAGTATTATTTGCCTTATAAATATAATTAAAATAGAACAATTCTGCTGAGAAATAACCTCTGCTAGATCGATCAGCACCAAGCTGTGTAATGAGGACTGAAAAAGAATGAAAATTCTTATCTAAGCAGTGTGGAACAGGGTATATTACTCATGAATCACCAGTTCCTTAAAGACTTTGAACAATTTGATTGGATTTTCAGTACAGTAATAACACATTTTGTTCACTGGCACTCAAAAAACCAACCACACTAAAAGATGACTTAATAAGATCTGTGAGCATATCAATAGTCAGTTGAAACTGCTCTCATATTACCAACCATCCCATCCTAACTTGTTATGGCAAATGTCAACAAGTTTTTGGGTGTGCATGATTTTAGCCAGCCATTACTACTTCTTGAAATGCATCAAGGCCTATATTGCTATCAGTTTTCTAAATTACCTTCCTTCGCCCAGAATAACCTAGCCATTCAATGACATCCTTCTCCTATGAGCAATGAGGGCAAAAATATAATACAGCTGCTCTTAAAACTATTTTTCCTCTTAGGCTATTTCAGAGCCGTTCGCCAGGAACCTGTCCAATTTGGAGAAATAGGTGGTCACACCCAAATCAATTATGTTCAGTGGTATGAATGTGGGACTACAATTCCTGGAAAATGGTAGATGCTGCACTTGGTGCTCAAAGTACCTCTGTTTCACCATGGCAAAAAGATCATTGGAAACACTATGGTATTTGTCACATTCATTTAAAGCTATTTTGTTTACTGTGTATAAAAGTCTACAATCTAATTAATAGCACTATTAGATGTTTATTATTAGAAAAAATTGCTGAGAGTATTTATCAGGTTTTACAAAATCATTATAAGAAAGCAAGATATTGACATTAACAGAATAACATTTTTGGGGAAGCTGGCTCCCTACTCATGGTATTTTAAGAGATCATTTGTATATTATTTATCACACTGTTGTAATGATGTTTTGAGATACTTTTGTAACAAAATTAACATCAAAAACTTATACTGTCAAAAAAATATTTACTTTTATTGATGTGTATTCTTACTATGGGTGAGTTAATTCCATAAATCTCAACTTAGTTTAACTTATTGGATCAAATTATCTTCAGCATATATATCTTAGGGGAAAAGGTCCTAATATTCATGTTTATTTAAACTACAATTTTTTAGCAACAGCTGAGTAGCTTTTCTGAGGAGTTTAAATAGTTATACATTCATGCTAATATTCATTTCCTTAAAATATCTGCAGATTAAAAAGATGGGATCAGAAAATTTCACTTCAGCTAAAAAACAGAGTTGAGAATCTGCTATATTCAGTTTCAAAAGATATATTATTTCTCTATCTGCAATTATGTTACAATGTCTGAATATACTTTGTCAAACTATACCTTTAAGCAATTATCTTCTTGTTTTTATGATTCTGATCAAGCTGTATGTAGAGACTGAATGTGAAGTCTGAGCACAAAAAGATAATGCATGATGAGATGCTTAACATTTTATAGGGTATTTACTATATATATTTATACATAAGACCTCTATGAATGAGTGTATCAGAGGATGTTTTTGTAATTGTTTCAATCAATCTGTAATGAAAACCTGATTCATTTTCATTAAAAAAGGTAGTTTTCCTTCAGTTGGGGAGGGAGATAGGAATTGCGTGTTGCCCTCATCCTGAAAGGACCTTTCCCTGTGCTTACCTTTCAACATGCTTCGATTTTATCAATGCTACATTTTGTATTTTCCAAACAAGTACAAATTCTGCAATAAAGAGTAGTTTTTTTTTTTTAAGACTATTTTATTTCTGAATGCTTCATCAGTGGGTAACCTTTTTATCTCTGTAAGAAGGAAAAGCACAAAGTACTAAACTCTTAAGTAAGTTAACCTTTCTTCCTATTAAGTCTAAAGTTTGTTTTAAACCACTGATTGTTGAATGCTTTCTTCCCAAATCAGGATGGATAAAAACCAAATGGCTCTGTGTTTCTCTGAATGAAAATGTCTATACTTCATTTTAAGACCAAAATATATAATGTTAATGACTAAATTTCAAGACAACTAATGGATTCAATCATCTTTATTAACCTATCAATGTTAACATTTTATACATAATATCTAGTTGTCTTCTCAAATGACTCTATTTTAGTACATCATGTTAATAGTAAAAAGCCAAGTAAGAAGGCTAAAC
>CAUYRT010040713.1:0-27368 GCA_963574885.1 Lepilemur ruficaudatus | reverse complement strand
CCTCCCCCTCCCACCTGTCCAACACCCGATGAATGTTACTACCTTATGTGCACATAAGTGTTGGTCAATTAGTGCAAAATTGATGGTGAGTACAAGTCTTCCAAGCTTTAGAATCATTTCCCCGGAGTACAGGTTTTATTTAAAATCCAAGAACATTAGACGGTAGTTGTGACATTTTGAACATTTTATTTCTTTACAAAAAAATAATTAACTTTTCTAAAACCAATAAAAAGAAATCAAAGGAAAATGAGAGCCAACAGTGCTTTACGGATTCATATTCCCGACAGCCTAAGTCCCGCATTCTCGGAGGCCTGTGCCCCATTGGCAACGCACACTGAAGGGCCGATGCTGTTGGAAAACTTTTTCATTTTTCTGTAAAAATCCCGACTTGGCGTGGAAAGAGCTTACGGATGTCAACACTTAGGAAGCAGTGTTCTCTTTACATAGTCACTTACTGTCTTGGGTTTCATTTTCGGTTCAGGGGGAAATTAAATTCCCTTGCAATTGCACTGTCTGTCTACCCGAGAAATTTCATCTCCACATGGTTTTTATTTGCTATTTGTCCTCTGGGTAAAATACTGCGGGTCCGCAGAGTTGGGGGTGCATTTTAGAGGTCTTTGGTTCATCCTGCTCTTCTTTGCAGGTCAGTATTTAAATTATTCCTGACCCAGGAGTCGCCTCTATTCTAAAAATCCAAGTAAAATAAAGGGGGAAAGGAGGCTCTTGAGAGTGCGTGGCAGCCTTACTCTGCAAGCTTATTTCTGGGTTAAAAGAAGGGTTTTATCATTTTGTTAGTTATTTTTAATTATTGCGGACACATAACAGCCATGCATATTTATGGCGTACATGGGAGATTTGATACAAGCAGATGACGTATAATGATCAAGTAAGGGTAACTGGGGTATTCATCACCTCCAGCACTTACCATTTCTTTGTGTTAGGAACATTGTAATTTCAGTCTTTTAGTTATTTTGAAACACACAATGAATTATTAGCATCTATAGTTGCCCTATTGTGGTACTAAGCACCAGGTATTATTCCTACCATCTGTTTTTGCACTCATCAACCATCCCCTCTCTATGCCCCTCCCCACAACAACATCGGTTTAGCATCTGAATTTGTTCCCGTGCCAAGCACATAGAAACCCATCGGTAACCTGCGGTAGGTGTGGGCACATAAAACCTTTCTGTTTAAGCCTGTCCTTCCAGTTTAGAACATGGTTCTGCAGAGAAGCATATGTGTGCTCAGGTTCTATTGCATTTTTTTTCTTACAGAGGCAGGTTGGTTATGAGGATGTCCCAGTGGACATGAATTCCAAAAGCCCTGGGTTCAAGTCTCCATTCCATTACTGTGACATTTGGTAGGTCCTTTTATTACTGAAAGTGTCAGTGACTCTCCCATGGGCTGCCTCTCCTTTCCAGCCTTTCCTTGCCTGCGGGTCTATCTCCCACCCCATTTCTGCCAACTTCAGCCCCGCAGTTTGCTTTGGCTGATGAATCGTGAGCAGAAGGGATAAATGTCACTTCTAAGTGGGAAATTTAAGTCAATATCTGCCTGATTTTGATCTTTTTTCTCCCCCTCTGCCGTGAGGCCAGTGATGCCTCAGCTAGGGCTGCTCTGTCAATTTGGGGTCCCAGAGAGAAGAGCGTGTAAAGCAGATGACCCGCAATGGATTTGTAGCAAAAGAGAACTAAGCGTTGGTTGTGTGCTGGGTGTCAGGGACATCTGTCAGTGCAGCATAACTGAGCTTGTCTTGAATGATGATGTTTAGTATTGGCTACACTACACATCCAACTCCAAACGAGTTTCTGAGTCTTTGGTGGACAGGCAGAGTGCCAGTCCCCATCTGTAAGCCACTCTCAACCCACCAGTTCCTACCGTATTGTCTGGCACCTACCGGTGGTTTAATAAATGCTTAGCGAACTGTATTGAAATTGTTTGGTATCATCTTGGGCCAGCCATTCCAGTGACCAAAACCAGAATTTTTCCAAATGCTGGGTGAGATTTTAGGGGTTCTATTCAATTTATATTAGGTATTTCACAGACGCAGTGGTAAATAAGGTTGAGTCATATGGTGGGAAAGTTATTCCTTTTTCAATTCCCTTTTAACACATTGTATGACGTTTAAAACAAAAAATTCTCATAGCCGCATACTGCAGTGGACCACAGTAATAGCTAGAATGTCAAGAGACTGACATGTATGTATTTGTATGATTACTTTTCACTATGGCTAATAATTATAGTTTTCCATTATGCCAGAATTTGCCTTCATAGATGTTCCTTTACAATAAATTGCATTTAGTATAAAAAGATAAAATATATAATGAGATAAAAAATATCAAGTAAATAATCGTGTAGGTAGTAAGGTGATAATGGTAAAAAGGTATCACAAATGATTAAAGTTTGGGAAAGTCTTGCTGCAAAGTTTTTTGTACCCTAAAAACAAAAAAAATTGTTATGAAATCCAAAAGTAAATGTGAACAGGCCATATAGATGGCAAAGTGATGGACAGATTCAAGGAATCGCCATCACAGTGGTGGTTGTTAATGGTATGGATGATTGTAGCAAAGTCTTTTTGTGTTTTTTTTTCCATTTATTTTGTGGCCAATTTGCAGAGTTTTCCATATTGTTAGCTTATTCCAAGTAGAGAACAAGGGGCTGCCTATCTTCACCGTCACCTTCTGCTTTAATTATTTTAACCTTCTCCACCCACACCCTGTCCTGTGCAGGAAGTGACTCGAACCGTTTGTGTGGGTGAAAAGAACAGTTGGTGGACTCAGTAGAGTTCTCAGTAGGAAATACGAAGTCAGGGCGTGTGAAGTTGACACCATTTAAACAGACCCTTCCTTGCTTGTGGTTTTAAGTATTGCCTAGAATTTGTCAGAACTCACCTGGTTATTTATGTCTCTGACCCTTGGAGACCTTGAACTTTCTGAGGACAGCAGCTTTGTCTGGTTGACCGTAAAGTTTCCCGTCACTTGGTAATCGTGTGTCTGTTGGAGCCAGGAATTGTTCCAACATCCGTTCACTCGTTAGCAACTTTCAATCAAAGCATGCTGATGCGTTCCATTATAGGTGCCAATACATCCATTTTTTATTATTAATAATAATGGCTACAACAATATTTGTAGCAGCCACAAATTAGAGACTATGAACCAGGAGCTCTGCTAGGCACTTACATGTCTATGAGAACCAACTGCTCATAGCAGCTTACTAAGGTGGGTGATCGTATCTCTAATGAGGAAATTGAAACTTAGAATAGTTAATGGAATTGCCAATCAATATAAGATATAGGAACCAAAGATTGGTCTGTCTGATTCCCAAAGCCCAAAAACTTGTCTTCCCTTTCTACCTAATATCACCATGTTGATGAAGACACAAACACACACACACACACACACACACACACGCACACACACACACACACACAAAGACATATCAGCTATATATAACCTTCCCAGTCCTGCCGCATTTGTCAGTATTCCTTACCTGTGATGGTTAACTTTTTCTGTGCTTCCGGCGCATTCCTCAGTGCCACTGTTCCAAGTCACTGAAGCTGGCAGCGTTCATTTTGTTGCTTAATCTCTGCGAGTGTTAACAAATTGTCAATGCATTGTTTTCCTTGAACATACTTAACATTTACTTTTATTCATCTGAAAGGCAGCGCTCCATGAAGGTGCAATCTGTCTTCAATCTAGCATCTCAGGAAGCCCCTGCTGCCCCAAATAGAGGGAGGGTTGAGCCAGCCCAGTGTAGGGTTGGCATACAACACTGCCACGGCTACTCGGTGGACAGTAAGGCCAGGGCTGCAGTTAAGGCATCCCCCACTCATTCTTTCTTCCTTTTATTCCCAGCAGGTTGGTTTTCAGAGAAGTAGCCATAGCTGGTCATATTAACAATTTGCATTTTGATCCTGCTTACTGATGCATTGAAAAAAAAAAATCTTTTGTGTTGCCTACTTGTAAGTTTCTATTGTACTGGTGTGATGTTGCCAGGTGGACAACATAGATCATATTTGTTTGCCTTAAAGCAAATTAAATCTTATCCACATTCCTAACCACCCCCACCTCCACCCCTCCCCCACTGCTACCCCACCCCCATTGGTGATTAGGGGCCTCTTTGCAACTCCTCCCATGGCAATTTCGTGTAAAATGAATGGCCTTTGGCCAACCAAAACTCTCACTTGTTCCTTTAATTCTTCAAATTCTTAACCACCACCACCTGTAAGAGATGCATTTTAGATAAGGCCGTTTGACTGCAAGGAACTGGATCTCTCAAAAAAAACTCAATGAAAAGGGGGAGGGTCACTTTAAGGAGACAGGGAAGAATTTCTTCAATATTCAAAGACTAAAAGTGAAGTACAATGTTCCTCGTAGGGACTGTTTTGAAAGTGGAAATGTCAGAAATGTACACTGTCAAAAACCTCTCTCAGTCATTGTTCCTGCCTCTCCCTGTCTCTGTTTCTGTCTCTGTCTTTCTCTCCCCACTCATGGTCCTTTGTGGCCTGCTCACCTGCCTGGTTTCCCTGTCTGCTCATTTCTCCCTGCTTACTCACGATCTCTGTTCCTTAGTCATTCTAGCCTGTACGGCGTTGGCTCCTAGACTCAACTCTCAGGAGCTTCTGCAGAAGGAATTGCCTTTGAATCCAGCTACATGACCCTGCTTCACCATCTGCAGGCATTGGAGTGGGGTTAGAGGAAATGAACAAGGTCACAGGGAATCCAAGACCGTGGAGCGAGCACAGCTTCTCCCAAAAGAGCACCGTGGGAAGTTTGGCTCCTTGTCTTCAAGTATCGGCTGTGGGGTAAGAAGGGTCCCGGAGGTCACATCCATGCAGGTCATCTCAACGTGTCACCAACTTGTGAAGGCACAAGATAGAAAGAGCCCTTCTCGTATCCCTGTACCTCACCCTTTCAGAAACTACCTGATTCATCAGAAGATATTTCCTATAAGCCTCAACTCGAGTAGCCGTATGATGCGAAGACTCCGGAAAGTATCCACTGCCAGAGAGTTGCGCTGGGCTGGCGGGTTAGAGCCCCAAACCACATCATGCCTGCCAGGCTCAAAGTCAGTGCCGACCGCAGAGAATATTACGCTTCTCCTCTCAGAATTTCATACACAATGAAAAAGAGAACAGCAGGCCTGGTCCTGCAATACAGCATTGGCTTGAGAGACCCAGACCTGCCCCTTATCAGTGTGGAAACTAAAATGTGTTTCTGGTGACAGTTCTGACGGATTAGGACATTTGGCATTTACCGTGAAGCCCAATATGAGAGTGTCCTCTGGTGAGAAGTTTTCTTTCAAGATAGCTAAAAATCACTGGGAAAAAAATGTGCTTAATCCTGCAGGACCTATGGAATGCGCTGCTTGGGAGGTAGTTAGGTGGTCTGGTCGGGTCAGCTGGCACAGACGGACAGAGAGCTGACCCCTGGGAGAATGAGGACGGGGGAACATGATGACTGAGCAAGTGTCGTGATGCCTTCTATTAAAGTCCAAAACACAGCTCTTGATACAGTTTCTCTCCCCTTGGATAGCACTAGATGGGTGGATACATACATGCATACACAGATGCCTGGTAGAGATAGAAATATCATTGTTATCTACCTGTCTTTCTCCTTGACTTTATCTCCTCACCCTCCTTTTTTCTCCTTCAAAGTAACCCATCCATCCCCCATTTCTGCATTTTCTGACAGCGTTGGTCATTTCAACACGAGTTCGTAATATGTGTCTATTTCCAAGGGGTGGTCTGATGTGTATGTCCAGACTCCCCCTGAGGTCCTCCAGGTGCCACTATGATCTGGGTGACGTGGAGGGTCCACCTCATGGATGGGTGAAACAGGTCTTTTGCTTTATTCATCACAGGTGGCGGCTCTTCTCCAATTCTGAGAGCTCCCTCCTGAAGTTGGGCCTGAGTCATCTCTTGTTTTGAAGCTTGGGAATCTATCTCACGTTTGTGTTCACACCCCTCTGTCCATCCCAGCTACAGAGACTCAAAAAGTGTAGCCCCAAACAAGAAGCATTTCTGGAAACACTGGCCCCATGTAGGGTCCTGAATGCAACTTCATGACACTTTAAACTGACACCCTCAATCCCACTAAAATATTTATGAATTAAGACATTTGTAAAAAGTAGTTACTGCCAGATTGCATCAGTTCAGTTCATTTTTTTCCCTAGTATCCTTAAAAGCTATTTTCCCTGTGTTTGTAATTTTATTTTGTTTATCAGTGTAGGTAGTAGCCCAGAATAGGATGTGTCAGGTTTAATTCTCTGCCACAGTTCTCAAAATAGATATTTCATAAGTAACTTGTGGCTTATTCAGCTAAAATTAAATGTTTCCAAATGTTTCTATCTAGAATTTGCAACATACACCCTTTCAGAACTAACAAAGACTCTGAAAATTATCGCTCAACAATGTCAGGCTATTTAATACTTTTCACCAGCTTAAAATGATGTCTGTAGATAAAATTAAAAAAAAAAAAACCCTGAAGTAATCTAATATCATTTTTTTAAAAAAGGCATGGTCCTCTAATTCATGGAAGTTCAGTTCAGAGAAGCACCTTATCAAAGAAAGTGATCTATGTTAGCAAAATTCTCTACTTTTATGACACTCTCTGACACCATGTGTCCAGTGGCTCCTAATTTCTGGAATCCCCTGGGTAGCCTTAAAGAAAATATAGAACTGGACCTCTTCCCGTGAATATCTTGATTAGGAAAATGGAATGGGACCTGGGGGTGGGGGAGAGCTGCTTGGTCTACCCTGTTCCTCCGCCGCTGGTTGTCATAAACATCTATTTCCCTACTGGATAACGAGCTGCCTCTTCCTCCAGTGACCTCTGTTGCTTGACAAGGGGAAGAATCTATGTTCAGAAAATTTTGAGAGCAGGAAGAACAGGAGGAGGAAGAAAACAGAAATTGAGAGTCGTCGATCCTTTGCAATACCGATGTTTCACGGAAAGGGGTTAAAAGAAGAAACTGGTAGAGGGAATGAAAGAAGATTAAAGGAGATCTATGAGAATATGCACAAGTCACTTCAAAGAAAGAGGGTGAACTTTACTGAAAGTCAGCCTAGTGGGGTTTTGACAGTAAGCAATCTAGAGCCCTCAAACAGGTTAAAATCCTGGGTCTGACACTGCCCAGTTGTGTGACTTCGTGCAGTTTGCTTAACGCTCCTGGGATCAGCGTTCCCCTCTGTAAAATGAAGAACATAATATTAAATAATACTTACCCTCTTATGTAATTTCGAGATGGTCCTTCTAAAGCACTTGGAACAGTGCTTGGATATAATCAACACCACATGAGCCCCGCTGTGGTCACTGCCTCAGAAAAACATCTGGTAGACAGATAATGCTATGTCCATGTTGGGTCTGTGGATTGCTCCCCAGAGAGTGAAGAGCCACAGACGTTCATGGGATGTGGCAGCCCTTGGGATCATAGGCTCAGGTGAGTTTATGGGGTAGAAAGCAGATTGCAAGGGATATGACATTAACGGAAGAGCAGTGAGAAATGGACAGAGTCTTTAGGTGACATTTTTTAAAAATGCCTTTGGTGAAAGGAAGCAAAGAAAGGCTGCCCCAACTCAGAGGGAGGTGACACCCATCCACAAGGGAAATAATCATAGATAACCATGGCAACAGCAAGGGCAGCAGCAGCACACCTGTGGGAGCTCCACGTGCCCAGGACTGAGCCCTCTGACATTTGCTCCCTAAATGCCGACAGCACCCGGGGGAGGGCGAGAGGGTCGGGGTATTCCCATCAGACATTTGGTCCCCAGCGTTGAATGTGGGGCCTGCTGGGAGGTGTTTGGGTCACCAGGGTGAATCCCTCATGAATAGCTTCGTGCCCTCCTTACAATAATGAGTGAGTTCTCACTTTGTTAGTTCACACAGAGCTGGTTATTTAAGGAAGCCTGGTACCAACTCCTCCCTCTCTTGCTCTTTCTGTCTCCATGTGCCACACCTGCTCTCCCTGTGCCTTCTGCCTTGACTGGAAGCTCCCTGAAGCCCGCCCCAGCTGCAGATGCTGGTGCGATGCTTCTGGTACAGTCTGTGGAACCATGAGCTGAATAAACTCTTTCCTTTATAAATCACCCAGCCTCAGGCATTTCTTTACAGCAGTGCAAAGTGAGCTGGGATAACACATCATAAGGAAACCAAAGTTGAAAAACAACTCACCCAAACTGATGCAGCCGGTGCAGATGGGGCAGAAATTGGAACCCAGGTTGGCTGTTTCCGAAAGCCCACTTCTTAACCTCTGAGTTATCGTTGAAAACGTTTGCACTGATGTCCCTGCCCAGACTGAAACGTGATGACATGATGTGGCTGCCTGCTGCATTGAAGAAAATGGGAAAATGACCAAATCCTTAGGATGACTTCCCCAGCCCTGCAGGTTCCAAGGCTCATCTGCAGCCCTTCCCACTCTGTCCCAGGCTCCCTGGCACCCTTTCAGTCCTCAGACACCCCCCACCCTCTGTGTCTGACCTGGCCAGAGCCCCTTGTTACATGTCTCTCCCTCTGTAGTATTTAGCACAGCTACAATTTTACGTTGGTGTTACAATATTTTTTCGCGAGTGCCTGTAACCCTGGTAAACAGCAGGCTCCACGTGGACGAGAGACTGTCTCTGTTTTTCTCAGTGTTTATATCATGTCTGTTACTTAGCAGCTATTTAAAAAATGAAGGAGTAATTTCCACACCATGCTCAGGACCTACCTCTGTGTGGCTGAGTCATGCATAAGATTCGAGGCTGTAGCCAGTGGTGCTAAGAATGCTCACAGCGCATTACGGAGTTTGCACCCATGACTATTCCTTTGGCATCAACCTCTGATTCCAGCTGTGATCACTGGCCGTAGTCAAGCTGCCCTCTCCCCCCGTCCTCCGCACCCCATGACCTCTCAGGGTATAGCTTCCCCTTGGATGTGGTGGGTGAGAAAAGGCGTCGGAGTTGAAGTCCGGAGAATGTGAAAGCATTGTGTGCGCCTGCAGGCCCCCACCATTTCAGCTTGTTATATGGCTGTAGTAATAAGCATTTGGAATCAGCTATATCAATTATTTAAAACTCATAATTCAGTCCGTATTAAAGATTTATTGCAACAAACTGAAAAACAAAGTACAGGCATGAAGGAAACAGAACACAAGTTTTGCTGTCAAAGTTGCCTGGTATATCAGTTGCTCACGTCAATGGGAGGAACATAAAGAGAAATCAATTATTCTTTAGAATACTGAGGATTCCTGGAAGAGGTTATCCAGCTCTTAGTGTGCATGTGTGCATATCCGTGTGTGTGTCTGTAGGTTTCCTTGCGTTCCATTTTCTATGTGGCAGCAGTTACTTCCTCCTAACCCCAGACACGGAGTCCCTCTTGGCTCAAAATCCTTACCAAGAGGGGAGGCATTACAGTGTTTTAATCTTCAGTGAGTAGTTTGTAACCATTCATTGGTCTTTGACAATCCTCAAGTCAGCCACTTGCTATGCCATCTTGGGTGCAAAGGAAACAGGTTGTAGTCAGAGACACCAGGTGTAAATCCCAACTCCTCCTCCCACCATCTCTGAGACCTTGGGCACAGCTCTTGAATGTCATGAGCCTCAGTTTCCTCTTCTTTAAAATGGGGAGAATAAAAATACCCACCTCATTGAGTATGGCCTGGAATTACGTCCACAAAGTGCCTAGCACATGGATGCTCAATGCAGGGTTGTTTCATCTTGTGTTGCCCCTTACCTTTTATATGATTAAATCACACCATACGTATATCCTTGACATATATAAATACTTTAATCACAGTATGAAATCAAAGGTAGGCACTAGCATTTGTAAGTAAATAATACTAGTGTCTAGGTGGGAAGTTAGCAATGAGAGAGGTCCCTTTGCCCACGTTCTGACTCCAGACAGTTGAATCATGTTTAATAGCTGGGTAACGTCAGACAGGTTATTTACCCTTTTTGTGCTTTAGTTTCCTTATTGATAATATGGGGGTACTCATGGTACCAGCTTCTAGGGTTGGGAGGATTAAATGAGTTAATACTTATAAAATTAGAACACTGCTGGTACATAGGTTTTTGTTTTGTTATAGCCATTGATGATGGTGATGTTATTGTCACTGCTGTTACCCTGAGCCTGTGTATTAAACTGGATATATCAGTGAATGATTCACTTGCTGTGGAAGCAAGTTCAAGCACGTCCTTATAAAACGTATGTGCAATGTGCCTGTTTCTCTCCAGCTCCTCTGCCAACACCCTTTTCCAGGTTGCCACTGTCCCCCACTTGAGCTACCACTGAATCCTCTGTGGGTCTTTCCATAGCCGCTCTGGACACCTTTCCACCCATGTGCCCATTAGGGAGAGGGAGCTTTTTGACACAAATCTAGTCATGTGAGCACTGTCCTCTCTCCCACTTAAAACTCCTCACTGGTCTCCAGTTGCTCTTAAGACATCCAGAAACACCTCCACGGGGCCAGAGTGGTCTGGCCCTGCCCGTCTCTCATCTCTCCCCTAATGCTCCCCTGACTCATTATCCTGAGCCTCTTTGTTCTTCTTCCAGTTCTACCAGTGTGTTAAGAGTCCCAGCAAAGGCTGTTCCCTCTGCCTGGAATCCTGCTTGGCCTCACCTCGCCAACGGCGCTGTTCGTCCTTCAGAGCTCAAACCAGTGTTGCTTTCTCCATGGTGCCTTAACCATCTGTGTGGAGAGTGGGGTCTCCCGTCAGTCCCTGTACGGCCCCCTCCTCTTCCTCCACGGCACATAATGCATTTGGCACAGCGTGATTGTCGAATGCCTGTCTCTCTCTGTCGCGGGAGCTCCGTGAATGCAGGACACTCTGCCTTGTTCGTTGCTGCGTCTCAGTGTCGTGCATGTGGTCGACGCTAGGAAACATTTGCTAAACGTGCGGATGCAATTGCCGAGATTCCCGTAAGGTTCCTGAGAACTAGAAAGCCTTCCCGACACCCCTCCCATTCACCAGCCGTGTGTGGAGCTGGCGCTGTGTCCCCGGCTCGGCCACTGTGCACTTCCAAGTCATGCTTCTCCCCACCTTGTGTTATACACTTTCTACTCAAGGGCTTGGAGTTCCCCATCAGAATGTCTCATTCCCATGTCCCATCCCCGTGTCTGGCATAGGTGTGCAAGAAACATGTACAGAAGGAAGAAAATGAGGGAAGAAGAAAGTAGGGAAGAAAGATCAAACTTCAGTCCAATGAGGGTTGAATCATTTTCCCACCTCTTCCGTATAAGCCCACCCCTCTCCCTGGTCCCATTTGAACAATACTGCAAGTCAAGAGACATTTTACCCTGGAAATGCCCCACCTGGTGTGGCCAGGTGTCCTGAATCAAGAGGCTGAGTGGGACCACAGGTGCACTGTGGTCAGAGTAGACAGTGACCAAGAGCCCACACAGTCCCTTGGCGCCTGGCGTGATCCTGACCCCGAAACTAACTCCTCCTTAGCCCAGGGTCTTCAACTCAGAATGACAGCACGCTCAAGCCTATTTAAGCAAACCCGGAGAAGGCTTTTGTTTATGTAACGGAATGTTTGACTCCTCAATTATGCTGTGAGAGGCTGAGGGGGAAAAAAATAGACATTTTTGCAAAATCTGTTTCTGGCAATCTTCAATAAACTAAAACAGTTGAGCATACAGAATTTTCTGTTGTTTCTGCAAAGAGATAATTTGTTACATGGAAGCTCATTTGCTTATTTGGAGTAAATACTGCTTCAGACCCAGTAGAGATTAACACTCGTGCATGAGATGGATCGAGAGGGAAGAGTCATAATACTTCACTGTTATATTTACTGTGTTAAATATATAAAGTGGGAATTGATGAAAAATGTTCTAGAGTTTCCCATGTGAGCCTAAGTGATGAACTGGGGTTTATTTGCCATCTGGCTTTTAAGCAGGGATTTTTTTTTTTCATATCAGAAAAATGGCACCTTCAGAACTATTACGTTACAGACATCTGTTTATCAGGCCTTTGCCTGAATGAATTATTCAGAATATGCTTAAGGTTATACTTTACCTGACATATGGAAATATAAAGTTGCATGCTCCGTGTCAGCATATATCTGTCTACATAAAATCAGGTGTCATCCTGGAAACCCGGAGTGCTGGAACTCGGTAGGCGGTGCTTTTAGCACTTGGGGTATTAACTGCTCCACCTCCTGTGGTTCTTGGTGTCTCGATGTTTTGGAAATCGGTCTGTGGAATTGCAGGTGACTCCAGGTTTCTGCATTGGTGTCCTCTTCTTGTTTCCTTTGCATTCCTTACAGCTGCAATGGAAAATGACACTTAGTTAATATGCGTTACATGGCAAAACTGTGTTGGTCATTCCGCACTCGTCCGACAAGTTGAAACTCTGGGGTCATCAAGAGGAAAGACTTCCTGGATCTGACGTGAAGGCTCAGGAAAACGAGGCGGTTTTCCTGCAAGTCAGATTTCAAAAGAAAGCCTCAACCCTTCACGCACCAGAACACCACAGCCAGCGTGGCCACCGAATTCAGGGTTAGCATTGCTCACCAGATAGCACGCTCTGTTTTCCATCCACCCGCTTATTTATGTACAGATTCCTTCCTCAGACGGTGCAAAGCGCCTACTCTGTGCCAGACATTGAAGATGCAGAGTCCACGCCATACTGTCAGGGGACTTACAAGGGAGCAGGGAAGGCGAGAAACCAAATAATCACGGTGATTGATGTATAACTTCAGACTGAGGTGAGTGCTCCTGTGAAAAGAAACAAGGGCTTTTGAGCATCCATCTTGGAGAAGCCTGACCCAGGACTCCAAGGAAGACTTCCTGGAGGAGGCGACATTAAAGCTTTCATAATTAAAAAGAGTGAGCCAGGCTCTCACTTGTCAAGGAAGGGGATGCGGAGTCTCTTGGATAGGAGGACAGCCATAGGCAAAGGTCTGGGGCTGCAGGGCTCATTCAGCATTTCACGGACTATCCGGAGGCCAGCATAGCTGTCACCAGCAGTGCTCAGTGGAGCGAAAGGCTGACTGTCCCTGGAGTGGGCAGCGGCTCCTGCAGCCTGGGGTAGGGAGGGAGGTGCTTGTGCAGCAGGAGTCGTGGGAAACCACTGCACAGACTCCAACAAAGAGGCAGGCTGCCTGGTCTGATTTAAATTTGCAAAAGGTCCCTAAACTCTGCCATCGTTGCTTATTTGTTTTCAATTCCCTAGTGTCTGGCGGTCAGAGAATGCGCGTAGAATAATTGCTTAATGCTAGGGAACCACTTAGACATGCAAAAACCATGTGAGTTCCAGAAAGATACCCCACGATAACTCTTCCCAGAAACTGGTGGGAGGTGTCAGTCAACCTGAATAAATGGCCCTGGGAACTTTCCTTTGGACAAGCAGGTATTCTCTTTACCTAAGGCACAAAAAAGAAATGCCTTCTAGAAAGTCTTTAAGGGCAGCAAAGCTCACACAGAGGGAGGGGTGAGCAGCATGGCCAAGGGACATGGCGGAGGTTGAGGGCGGAGGGCAGAGTGACTTTGGGGGCTGCCCTGGTCGGCTGGAGGAGAGGAGGAATTGCATCCCCCACTCCCGGACCGGCTGAAAACAAGTGGAGCTCGTTACTGGAAGGGGGTGGAGAAGCTGGGAATGAACAGCTTCTAGATCGAGCTCTGAGGGAGGATGTTTAGCAATTAAAGGAGGCTGAGGCCATTTAGAGGCACAAACCTGCAAATTCAACATCCGCATGCCAGGGAGCAACCACGCAGTCACAAAAGCCTAGAAATGCTCCAACCTGAGGTGGGACAGAGATGAGGTGCCCCTGTGTGGGCTTAGCCAGTACAGAAAGTGGAAAGTAGAATGTTCTTTTGTTGTTGTTGTTTTTATGTTTTGAAGCAGGTCTTGTTCTGTTGTGCAGGCTAAAGTGCAGTAGCATCACAGCACACTGCAACCTCCAGCTCCTGGGCTGAAGCGATCCTCCTGCTTCAGCCTCCTGAGTAGCTGGCATTACAGGTGTGCACCAGCAAGCCTGGCTAATTTTTCTACTTTTTGTGGAGACGGGGTTCTCCCTCTTGCTCAGGCTGGTCTCGAACTCCTGGCCTCAAGTGATCCTCCCACCTTGGCCTCCCAGAGTGCTGGGATTACAGGCGTGAGCCACCTTGCCCTGCCAGATGTTCTTATTTGCTACCTGCCCACCTAACGGTGCAAATGGTTCTCCAGTCATTTTTAAAGTTGAAATGAAAGGTGTGTGTGTGTGTGAGAGAGAGAGAGAGTTTAGCACCATCCTGACACACCGCATGCATCATTGATACACGTGTTTGTTCTGGACTATTATTCCCGGGGACTTCTGCTGTTGAACCTGTTGTCTCTGAGGCTCGAGGGGTAAGCTTATGAAATCCATCCGTCTTGGACCCCATTACTGTTTGGGGAAGCAGCGGCCTTTGTCCCTTGGGTTCTTTCTCCTTGGTGCCTTCCGCTCGCAGGGGGCCTGTGTGCCGGGCCTGCTGGGAGGACCGGCTCACCTGCGGCAGGCCATGCGTTCTGCACAGAGCTTGCGGAGAATGAAGTCAAAGCGGCTAATTTTGTTAGAGAAGAATTGTTTTGTTCTGTGTTGGGTGAAGTTTCTATTACACTTTTCTACAAATTCCCCCATTCCCAATTCCCTCAGACAACAAAACTACAATTTGCTGGATAAACAAAAACAGTGGGGATGAATCCTCCCTGGCAGCCGGCCTGTCGGAGGTGCTGTGCTTGTTAGCCTGGTGAAGGAGTTAGAGGAATCCTTCAAGTTGCACAAAATGGAATTACTTAATAAACTTGGTGTAACTTTCTTCCCTGGGAGTCAGTACTGTTTGAAAAAAAAAGAAAAAGAAAATCCAATAAGGCTGTTTTGCAGCATTAGCATTTTACAATTGGGCAGGGTGCTCGGACCCTGTTCCTTCATCCGTTTTTTGCTCAGTGGAAGTTGTTTCTGTTTATTCAAATTCTTCTCTCTTTAACAACCTTCTCCCCACCATCACGACCAAAAGGGGAGGGAAAGGCAGACAGCAGGTTAATCATCCTTATTAGAAAGAATTTCACAAATGCCTGAGGCAAGTTCACACGCCGTGGATGGAAATGGTATCTTCAACTGACAGCCTGAGCCAGCCCCTACCTAGGAGACATGCTGTTTTGGCATCATGTTATTAATAGCTGAGAGCTATGTGTTTATTCCCTGGGCCTCTGCTGTTCCCTGGAAGTGAGCAGGGTCCACAGGCTTTCTCTGAAGTGACACCGGCTTGCTTCTGCCCCTTTGGTTTCCAAGATGAGCTTTGTTGGTGGTGGGGTGGAGGCTGCAGGGTCTCTCTGCAACGTTTTGGAGAAATCTTGTGCCTTTCTCTTGTGAGGCAAACCACCCAACAGAATCAGGAATAGTGAGCAAAACTTCACCTGCTACTTCATCTTGGATGGAACACTTGGCTTTATTGCTTAAAAAAAAAAATTCCACCTAGGACTGAAGCAGTGTTGATGTATTGAATAGCGCATTAGAGCAAATGTAGAGGGAAATCTGCAGAAGGTGCCTATCCTGTGGACAACCCCAAAAGGCAATTTATTAGCCCCCCAAAATATACATTGTCATCTGGAGCGGAAGGATTAAATATTTATGTCTGTTGGCTGGGGTAATAAAATCGCATTCAATTATATCTCAGGCACTACCTAATGATTGTTGAAAACTCGGTAATAACACCGAAACTCATAAAAAATACAGGATAAACAATGCTGGAAGAAAATTATTGGAAAATAGCCTCTGGCCTGTGGAAATGGGACTTTATTTTGAAATAATTTGAAATAACAGTGTATGCATAAAAAAATAAAAACAAGTTAGTTTATATAACCACACTCTAATCTCCAGAAACTTTTCTTTATGTTTTTGTTCCTTGTCAAGTAAAAAGAAGGGCTACGTTGGGAGGGTTTGCAGTAAATTGCAAGCCGTCGCGATAGGTTTGGAGGAGGACAGGGACAGGCTTTTCTTCATCTCGGAACTGCTGGCACTTACAAAGAGCCCTGCTGAGAGTGGGTGCTCCATAAATATTTGCAGAACTAAATACAAAAAATGTAATTGTTTAATATTTCCTTCTCATCTCCCTGTTCCAGGGATTCTCAACCAAGGGTGGTGATGTTCCTGAATGGGGGTGTTTGGCAACATCTGGAGACATTTTTAGTTGTTACAGCTTGGTGGGGGAGGACATCCTTCTGGGATCCACAGGGTAGAAGCTGGGGAGGCTGCTAAGCATCGTGCAGTGCACAGGACAGCCCCGCAACAGAGTGTCAGAGCGGTGGGGTTGAGACATAGCCTTACCAACGTACCTCCGGCACCATCCCCAGGGCCCAGTGGACTTTGTTTTGTGGAATACTGCCTGGAGCTGTCCTTGAGAGAATCACTGTGCCCATGCATTAGTTTCCCAGGGCTGCTGTAATGAAAGACCACAGCATGGGTGGCTTCCGTAACAGGAATTTATTGTCTCGAAGTTCTGAAGGCAAAGTGTCTGAGGTCAAGGTGCCAGCAGGATTGGTTCCTTCTGAGGCAATGGGAAGGAGAATTTGTCCTTGCCTCTCTCCCGGCTTCCAGAAGTTTTCTGGCCATCCTTGGCGCTCCTTGCTTGTAGACAGGTCAGCCCAGTCTCTGCCTTGATGCTCTGGTGTTTTCCCTGTGAGCATGTCTGTGTCCACATTCCTCCCTTGTATAAAGACATGGTCATATTGGATTGGGGCCCACCCAAATGACCGCATCTTAACTTGCTTTCTGCAAAGACCCTATTTCTAAATAAGGTCCCGTTCATGGGTACTGGGGGTCAGAACTTCCACATCTTTAGGGGGACACAGTTCAACCCATAACTGTCTGCTTCTCTGCAGCCCTGTGGCTCATGTCTGTTCTCTCTCCCCAGCACTGTGCCGTCCACCATCTGGCATCTCATCTCCCGTCCTCCAGCCTTTCGGGTCCCTGTCCTGCAGTCGAGGGCAGGCCCACCTCCATCGGACCTCTCGCCATGCCTGGGCCCTGCCCGGCTCTCCCAGGTCTCTGTGCCTTTGCACGCTTCTTACCCCACTGCAAGTCCCTCTCTTCCTTCTCTGCCCAGGAGCCTCGTGCTTATCCACTGATAAGACATGCTGACTCCAGTGTGGCCTCTTCTAGATTGTCCCCCCGGCACACTCAGTCCTCCAGGGTGCTATTTCCAGGTGATAGTCAGCAGCCCTCTTACTTACGGGGTTTCCTTCCCAGACCGCTTGCACGAGCACAGAGCATGTCTTATCCGTGTGCCTGGCGCAGAGCAGAGCGTCCGACAGTTACGTTGAAATAGATTAATGAATCCAGTCCTATCTCTCCCAGAAATGTGTTCCCCGAATTATCCATTAGGGTCCAGTGGGGTGAAGAGGGCAGGTTCCAGGGTCAGGATGCCTTGTGTTAAATCCCAGCCCCCCTCACTTACTCATTGCGCAGTCTGGGGCCAGTCATTTTGTATCTCTGTGCCCAGTTAGCTCATCTATAAAAGGGAATCATCATAGTGCCAACCTCTTAAGGATATCGTGAGGATTAAATGAGTTCCTACATGTGAAGAATTCAGGCCAGAGCCGGGCAGAGGCTAAGCATTCACAGCTATTGCTGCTGAGATAATTTGGTACGATCCCTGCTTCCCCCACCCTGTTCTCTCTGAGGTCTCTAGTCTTCTGCCTCGGAGCCGGCTCCGTTCTCCTCTGTGTAAGGCTCTTATTGCTACTGTAACAAATTGTAATGCCAAAAATTTAGTGAGAACTTGAAATGACACAAATATATTTTCTTACACTTCCAGAAGTCAGAAGTCCAAAGTGGATCTTACTGGTGTAAAATCGAGGTGTCAGTAGGGCTGCATTCCTTTTGTATGTTCTAGGCAAGAATTCGTCTTCCCCTCCTTGCTGGCTTCTAGAGGCCACACGTGTTACTGGACTCATGGCCCTGTTCATCTTCAAAGTCAGCAGTGTAGCTTCCTGAAATCTCTCCCTGACTCTGATCCCTGCTTCTCCCCATCAAGTCTCTTTCACTGGCCTTTCCGCCTCCTCTTATAAGGAAACTTCTGGTTCCATTAAGCCCGCCCACATGTTCCAGGGAAATCGTCCATCTCAAGATCCTTACTCACAGCTGCTAAGGCTCTTTTGTTGGGTAAGGTAACGTGTTCACAGGTTCCAGGGACGAGGGTGCAGACATCTTTGGGAGGGGCGGTGACATGGTTCTGCCCACCCTACTCAATAAAGGCATCCCATCCGTGTGGTGGGTTTGGCTCCAGCAAATGTGCCTTCATGTTCAGACTCTGCCTCCGAGAAGCCGTGCGGCCTTGCGTGGGCCACGTAACCTCCCCACGCCAGTTGTCTGCTCTGCAAAATGGGACTGAGGAGTCATGCCGTGAAGACGGGGCAGCGGGAATCCTGCGTGCCTAACACAGCACGTGCTTGCTGGTGTGTGGCTGTTGTGAGGGCGACTGTTGGTATTCTCATTTGGGTTGTTCCCCCACCCCCAGGCAAGTCTCCTCCTCCCTTCTTACCTGCAGCCAAGGGTCTATACTGAAGCAAAGTATACAGTCGGGGCTGTGGGCTGTCACTACCCCCCTGTGACTGCATTTGCCTTTACCTTGATTCCTTTGCTAATTCTGTTTGGGCAGGATTTGTTTTTTGTTTGCTTAGCAAACTTCATGAGACATTTCCGATTTCTTGCAGTGCTCTACAGGCAGAGCTCGCTTCAAAGCAAGGATGCTGTTTGTTGGATTTGTTTACCTCCTGTTCATTAGTCTTACCTCTGGAGGCCACGAGTCTCCGAAGAAGGGTTATCGTGCACCGACATGGTACCCTGGGCAGCCTGCAATCTGGGGGGTGGGGCGTGTGGATAGATCGGATACACTCACAGGGCTTTGATGGAGCTCTAGGAAGGCAGAAAAGCAGACTCAAGCAGAAAATGGGAGAAGAGGAATCCTAAGAGGGGTCTGATGAGATGATAATTCACATTTGCAGCTCATGCATTTTCTCCAAACTTCCAGAATAACTTTGGGAGTTGGACACAGAAGATCTTTTTGAGGATAAAGAGAGTGCCTTTTCCAGCCCCCTCCTCCTGCCACGCAAAACAGTGGCATTGCTGTAGCAAAGCACCCCAAACTGGGGGCTTCAGCAACAGAAATGTATTGCGTCATGCTTCTGGGCCCCAAAAGTCCTAGATCAGGATGTCGGCAGAGTTGGTTTCTTCTGAGAATTAGGAGGGGCAGTCTGTGCACGCCTCTCCCCTAGCTTCTCCCGGTTTGCTGACAATCCTTGGTGTTCCTCGGCTGTCAGCTGCGCCCCTCAAACCTCCGCCTCCTCCTGCACATGACCTTCTCCCTGTGAGCACATCTGTCTCTGCCTGAATTTCCCCGTATTATAATGACACTATTCATACCGGACTAGGACCTGTAACAATTTTTAACTTGATTACCTCTGTAAAGACTCTGTTTCCAAATAATGTCTTGTCCACAGATACTGAGGGCTTGGACTTCAACATCTTTTTAGAGAGGGATGCAATTAAATCTGTAGCATTCAGACAACTCTTTTTTTAACCTGGAATTTAATAACACTGTTTTATCTTTAGTCTATTTATTTTGCTACACATACTTACAGAAAGTAATCTTGTTTTCCATTTACAGAACAGATAGGCCTTTTTTTCCTTTTTCAATAAATTCATTTATACTTTAGAAACAAATCTAAGTGAGCTGATTTTAAGAAGAGATATTAAGAATATCATCATATACATGGTCTTGAGATATGGCCAGATATAGAAGATACAGTATGAGATTTCGGAGATGCTTGATTCACCAGTCCTTTGAGGCTTGGGAATAGAAAGTATAAGAACAAAGATGTTGAAGTTAAGTGAGATGCATCCTTCAAAGATTTCTTTCTGGGGATCATTTCTTCCAGAGAGAAGCTTTCTTCCCTTGAAGAAGTACTATGCTGGTTTCTTTGTTTCTTTGTTTTTGTTTTTTGGGTTTTTAATCCCATCATTTCTTTTACATTGCTAGTATCTCACAACTTGAAGGACCTGTGAGTTCTATCTCCATGAGGTGAAGAATGGTGCAGAGATTTAAGAAAACTTAAATTCCCACATGGAATAATTTCTCTGGATGGGGTTTCTCCAACTTGAGAATATACCGGAAATACCTGCTGACCTTGTTAAAGTGCAGGTTGCTGTGCCCTCTCCCAGCTCTTCTGCCTCAGTAGCTCTGGGTGGAGGTCTGCAATTAACATTTCTACCCAGTTCCCAAGGATGCTGATGGGGGTGTGGGGGTGTTGCATTTTGAGGACCACAGCACTAGTGAGATGAAATGTCTGTTCTGGGTAAGTAAAAATTTCTCAGGGTCCTTTCCAGCCCTAGGGCCCAGAAAGATCAGATTTCAGCACTCTGGGGGTACCCAGATAACTGCACTAAGTGCCTTCTGAGGCTTAGGTCTAGGTTCCTGCCTGCGAAGAGTTGCTAGTCCAGTCAAGGAGAGGCAAATTGCAAGCTAGATCAACAGCTGGAAATTTTACATCCTGGAGTCTCCTAGCTGAGCTCAGGCCTCGCTTTCTCCTTGCAGCTGCCCCTGAGAGCCTGGGGCAAAGCTCCCTCTTTATAACCCTCTCAATATCTTGGGCAAAACCCTCCCCGTCTGGCTCCTGTCCAGCACTGTGCAGTGTGTGTATCCTTCCTGTCTCTGCCAGGCGAGGACGGGCTGCTGATATGTGGAGAAGAATCTGGAAAGAGGGCCCCAGGCAGGAGAACCACGATGGAAACAGTGTCTGTCCACCCTCCAAGCCTCTGGGAGGCTGAGGAAGGCCTGTTGTTTTTTTTTCCTGGGGGTTATTGAATTTTTTTTTAATGCAAAAACAAGGTTTCAGAAATTATTCTCTGTCCACGTATTTAAATTCAATAAAGTAGTGCTTTTAATTCATTTCCATAATTACAGGCTGTGCAATGCTGCACAAAAGCTTTGCTCGGGGAAATGGTCCCATTTAAAGCCCCCTATGAACGTGAGGCCCAGGCCAAGTGGCTGCTGTGTCTGCACTTCCTCCCGCTCCAAGCCACGGCAAGCTGCCATGTTTTATGATGATGGCTTTTCCATTGATGTCCCCAACCAGACCCAGAGCACATGGACACCACCCACCTCAAATCCCCCAACCCCACCCCTGCCCCCATGCTCTGCAGTGCCTTGTGCCTTGGCTCAGGGCAGCCTTTGCAGGAGAAGTTCTGCGTCGTCAGCCTCCCGGGCCTTCCCCAGAGAAGTTCAAACCCTGAGGCCCTGGGGTTCTTGGCCAGCAGGTCTTTCTCTGAGAGGCCTTTTGTGGACCTGGCTCTTGCCTGGCTCTGGGGCAGGCCCCACCCTCCCTGGCGCAGAGCTTCTGGGCAGCCAGCAGTTAAGTCCGACGTGGGAAGCTGTTGTGTCTGAAACAGTGACAGCAGGCATGCAAAACTACTTCCCAGCCCTGCGTGTGGCATAATTGTATTTTCAAGGAGGGCCGATCTATTAGCAAGGTGCCGGTCTCAACTGTGTAACTTTTATAAAGGAAACACGAAAGGCCTCTTGCGGTGAAGGATATTATAATTACGGATGATTTATGCTCCCCAGCTAATGTATACATTGCACTTGATGAGAATGTTCTACTTGACGTGGCCAGAAACATTAAGCAAAAATAGTGTTGCAGCCTGGGTTACAAACCCATCTCTTGTTTTCTGTCTGTTCTAGCCGGCACTAAAATATTTGGAATGATATCTCTGCATGCCGCTGTGAAGGAAATACGAACATAATAAGTGCATTTCTGATTTCAGACCAGATCGTAATTTCCTTCTAAAATACCTCACTGAGTTTAGCATATTTATTCCTCCATGGAATGTTTGCTGCATGTTGTGGTATAAAAGTTAAAAAAATAATCATAATCATAATTTCAGAGCTCAGAGGGACCTTAGTGGTATCTAGTCCAGGGTGTCCCAGCTCAAATCACAGGGTCGACTGGTGAATAATCAGATTCTTTATGATTCAGAATCGAAAAGTTAGAGGAACGAGGAAGAGAGCGTCAGAGTCAGATTTAGCTGAGTTTCCATATCCGGAGCATCCTTCAATACATCCTTGGTGATTGATGAATTCTTGATAAGCGCAGCACATAAAATGAATGTGCATGCCACCCTGTCCATCTCTCTTCGCCTGGTTAACAAGTTAGTTTCCACTAAACCTTGCTTGCCAAGACCTCCGTGAGTCTCTGAAACAACAGCCCCCAGATTCTGCGCTGGCCTTTCACTAGTGCTGCATGTTCTCTCCCCGTGGTACAAGATAAACGCTGTTCAGTGAAAGCAGCCTCATCTCACATTTTACCTGGCAGCAGTTTCCAGAAACTAGCGTCCTTACTGTCTTTCCCACTGTTGGTTTTAGCACGTGGATGTGTTTGTTAAGAGTGGGTTGAGTCTCGGTTCTAGATTTGGATTTAAATAGAAAATCCCAGTGACCACCTTGGACCTTGCTCGTACTTCAGAGAGTCTGTCCTGGTTACCGTTAGGGGATGCAACTAAGCCTGTCTTGCAAAACAAGTCCATGGGATCATACATGAAATAAAGACAGCTTCTGAACGTGAGTGTAGCTGTATATCCTATAAAGAAATTCAAAATTGCTTTTGTCCTTGATGTGATCCATTTGGGAAATACATCCGTGTCTGTCTCCGCCTTCTTGAAATCTGAAAGGAAGAGAGTTGGTAGAAATATTCCGCTCCAAAGGAAGATCAATGCTGATAATGTTCATTTTCCTAAGTGCCTCCCTCTTCTGAAATGAAAGTTGGGCAGATCTGACACAGGCCCCCTCCCTGCCTTCTGCACCCAAGTGGGAGTTGAGATCTTCCAGCTGCAATTTGCTCTTCCTGAAGTAGGGCTTGTGCACTTTTTGATGAAGAGACCTTCCCCATTGCTTCTGCAGGAACCTCAGCGTCCCAAGTGGAAATATTTTACATCCTCAGAGCTCTCCCTCCTCCTCCTCGGATCTCGGTAGCCAACACTCGGCTGCTGCTTACAGAACAGCGCCCTGGGGAAGGTTTCGTCCTTTGTCAGGAATGCTGGAAAAATACCAGGGAAGAGAGCAAACCAACACAAGTCTGAAGAGGGGCCCACACGTCCTGCATATCCCTTTAGGACGTTCTCTCTCAACCTCCGTCTCGAGGCAGCCCACGGGAGAGCCACTTAGGGATGTATTAAAAATGCTCATTTGGAGACTTCACCCCAGACCTCCCGAATCGGACCATCTGGGCTGGGAGCCCGTGTATCTGAATTTTTAGCAAGCTACCCAGGTGATTCTAGGGCCTTGCTAACGTTTTTTGAACTATGGCTGTAGGAAGACTTGACAAATGCCGAGTAAAGCCATCTTAAATCCAATCAAATTACATGTTAATTAAATAAATGTCTGCCTGGACCCCAATTCATAACTTGCATGTTACGATTCCCTCCCGATATCCAGAGGCATCGTTTAATGAAGGAGTAACCTGGGACATTAAAAAAAATTAAAAAAAGAAAGAAAGAAAAAAGATTTATTTATTTATTTTCCAAAATCTCTTGCCCTTCTCCGTGAAAATGTGGCTGTTTTTCACTGGTAATCCCATCCGACAGGGTAGATCCGTGGTCGTTCCAGGGAAAGAAATCACCCCCTACCCTCTGAACGCAGACAGTGCAAAGCAGCAGTTTCACGTTTGTATTATGCTTAATAATTAATCGTGGGTACGGAAATATGCGTGAGCATTGAGTACTGGCGTTCTCGGCTAATAAACAAGTACTTTCAGCGCAACAAATGCAGGCGCTTCAGTAAGAGATGGGGAAGGAAGGGGAGGGGCAGGACACTGTAATTGGCTGTAAGGGGTCCTATTTCAAACACCATTTCTCCATTTAATCACAACAGGGAATGTCTATTGACCAGTTCCTACTTATCGTGTAGTTTACGTACATTAATATCTCCACATTAATTCCTCAGAACGGCCCTGTGGGTTCGGTACTATTATTAGCTGCATTATAGAGATGAAAAACCTGAAGCTCAGAGTTACTTTAGTAAACTTCTCAGCTTCACACTCCAATAAGCAGTAGACTTGGGCCTTGAACAAGGGAGTTGAGGTCCAGAGCTTGCTCTCCTGAACCCTTCTCTGTAATCCCTCTGCCATGGAATGTGTTTTAAAAGAAACGCTGGTCTCGTCAAAGAAATGATTGGGAATCCTGCCAATGCTGTTGATGGGGGACATGAGATTAAAGATGGATTACAGACCCTAAGGACATTGCAATCAGGAGTGATAATGCACGTTACAGGTAAGGAGAAGGATTTCCGAGATGTCGAGTGACTCAGCCAAGATCATCTCTGATACGGCCGTGATGCAACCTCCACTCTTCTGCCTGGAACCAGGGTCCCCTCCACTGTTTCTCTTGCTTCCTAGGGGCATAAATAGCTTGTTTGAGTTGATCTTAGGAAATTAGACATATCCTAGAAGTTAATAAAGCTTCAATGCAACAGAGGCTCTCGTTGTACTTTCCAGGAGCTGTCATAGCAAATTGTCACAAACCGGGTGGCTTGAAATGATAGAAATGTATTCTATTCCTGTTTTGGGAGCTAGAAGTCTGAAATCAAGGTGTTGGAGTAGTTCCTTCTGGAAGCTTCCAGGGAGAATCCATCCTATGTTTCTCTCTTGGTGGCTCCAGGCAACCCTGGCATCCCTTGGCCTGTCACTGCATCACTGTGTCTCTTCCTCCATCTGCCCTTGGCCTTGTCCTCTGTGTGTGTTCTCTCGTCTTTCTGTAAGGACACCAGTCATGGGACTTGGAGCCCATCCTAAATCCAGGATGATTTCATCTTGATATCTTTAACTTCATTACATATGTAAAAACTTTATTTCCAAATAAGGTTACATTCACAAGTATCAGGGATCAGGACTTAGACATATCTTTTGGGAAGACACTGTTCAACCTTCTATAACGATTACCAGAGAATGGATTCTGGGGTTGCTTGGGTGAGTTTGCACATCTCTGTCCGGAGCACAGCATCTTGGGTGGTTGTGATGAAGCCCTCGGACTTTGGAGCTCAGCAGGTCTTGGTTCAAACTCTACTGTGATTCACGATAGCTGTGTGACTTTGCATAAGTTTCCCAAACTTCTCAAGCTGCCGCTTCTTCCTTTAGGAAATGGTAGCATGAATCCCGACTTAACTAAGTGCATGAGTTTTCTATTCTGTGTTACAGATTACCACACATTTTGCAAATTAATTAGTTTATTCTCTCACAATTTCTGTGGTCCTAGAGTGTGATGCAGTTTAGCTGTGTCCTCTGTTCATGGTCTCCCATGACTGCCATGAAGGTGTCCAGTGAGCTGTGTTCTCATCTGGAGGTTCAGCTGGGAATGGACATGCTTGCAAGCTCACGCAGGTTGTTGGCATGATTTGCTTTCTCTGACTGCAGGTCTGAGAGTGCTGGCCTCTTCCTGGCTGTTGGTGAGAGGCCACGTTCAGCTCTCAGAGGCTGCCTTCGGATTGCAGAGGTCACCCACTTGCAGAGTTCCTCCCTGTGTGGCTTTTTCCATGGTTTCTTTCACAGTGTGGCAGCTTGCTGCTTCAGCCCAGCAATGGAGGGAGTTATTCATATATATAATATATACATATATGCGTTCATATACATAATTTCTCATATATATAAAAATATATGCATGTGGATATATGAAGGAGTATGTATGCAGATATATACATATATGTGCATATATCTTTATATACATATAACATGTATATACATGTGTGTATACACATATATATGCACATGCATATATATTATACATATATCTATATATATCTGCACATAATCACAGTGTAACTTTCCATCACCTCGGCCATATTCTGTTGCTTGGAAGCAAGTTCCAGGTCCACCCATACTCAAAAGGAGGAGACTATACAAAGGCAAGAACACCAGAAGTCAGGGGTCACTGGTGACCTGTACACCACTGAAATACTGTATGAATTAGAACATGCACAAAACTCCAGGTACCACGTCTAACCCCCAGTGGATACTCGATGGCTATAGCTACTGCTGTTAACTGGCAGCCATGATTATTATTTAGATCAATCCCTGTTCTGATTTCAAAGTCCGCATGTATCTTCACACAGGCTGTGCCCTACACGACGCCGGGGGTCCCCTTACACCCAGAGCAGGATGGGAATGGAGCCCCGGGACGGGTGGAATTAAGTGGTTCTTGCTGTGATGGGGAGGTCGAAGGTGCTGGAATAATCTCTGAAAGGCCTGAGCGTCCAGCATGGATATAAACTGTAACGGATTCAGAAATTGGAGTGCACTGGCTTTTGGTCCAGGGTGTTCGGTGGTGACGGCGGGTCTCATTTGCTGCTGCCCTGTGCGTGCCAGCTTCAGAACGCCACCCCCCGGCAAGCTGCGGCTGCTGCGGTCTGCTCTCGGTAGGGAGCATTTGCAGGCTGCGATGCCGCCTCCTGCACCTGAGGGCGGCTGCCAGTCTTTCCCTTGTTTTCCAGGCAGTGTTTTTCCACAATTAACATCCTTTATTTTCCTGCATCTGTGTTTTGATTCCCAGGGGAGAGCTGGCTTCAAGGAATAAATGAACTCGCGATATCTTACTTGCTGGCTGTTGGATGCGAGTGGTACAGCCAGGCTAGGCCAGGCGAGCGATGGGTGCGCTTAGGCCACGCTTTAGCCTCACGGCGTCCACCACCCCAAAAATGTGCAGGCTTCCAAGAAGGTGGAGTCATCTTGCAGCCACTGTCTTACGGTGTGATGACTGAGGGCAGCAAGTCAGGGAGCCAGCATTCATCTCGGGAGGGGCTGTGTTCTAACGGTGCCACAGAGCACCCAGTAGTTACTGCTGCCACTTCCCAGTGGTCTTCTGTGACATTAAACAAGGGGGCCTATATGTATGCATTTCTTTTTTGGACATTTATACCCAGATGAGGCGATTTAGGGAGACTTTAATACTTAAACTACTTAGCAACCCATAGGACAGTGCCCTGGGCTATTTACGCCAAAGATGTTATTGCCCTTAAGCCTGGAAGGCAGTGAGAGAAAGTTTCCACAAAGCAGAAGGAGATAAGGAAGCAGCTGGTCCCAGATGAGCCTTGGAGTAAAGGCCCCGTCTCCTTCCCTTGGGTTGCTTCCCTGAGCTCTGCACTGGTGCACCCAGTGAGCTGCCTGGAGGTGTGGTGTCCTGTTGGCGATGTCTGCTGTTCATCCTCCAGGGCCGAGAGCAGTGTGGATGGAGGGATGGAGGGTGGATCTGCAGGGGGGTGGGTGGAAGATGCAGGCAATACGCCAGCACACCCTCTGCTCTTCACCCCTGCACCACCTCTTCCTGCCTTCACAGCGGCAGGGGGCCAGGAACGTGGACAGCAGCATGGACCTCAAAGCCTTATTAATT
>CAUYRT010040712.1:0-12442 GCA_963574885.1 Lepilemur ruficaudatus | reverse complement strand
AATTGTTCATAATATTTTTAGTATTTTTAATGCCTTTGGGATCAGTAGTGATGACCTGCTGATTTAAAGTTGTTTGTTGGATATAGTTAAATCAATATTAATATCTGCCATGTTTTTATTTTCTGTTGTATTTTTCTTTTTCTTTTTTCCATTTTTTGACTTATCTCATTTAAATTGGACATTTTATGTGATTCTGTTTTATCTACTTTCTTAGCATAAAAAGTACACTTTAAGTAATGTTAATGATTTCCCTAGAGTTTTTAATATACAAATTTCACTAATCTGAGTCTACCTTCAAATAATACTATACCATATTATATGTTGCTTAATTACTCAATGTTTTCTTTTAGTAGTTTCATAGTTTCAGGTCTTATATTTAAGTCTTTAGTCCATTTTTATTTGATTTTTGTATATAGTGAGAGATGAGGGTGTAGTTTCATTCTTCTGCATATGGATATACAGCTTTCTCAGCACTAATTATTGAAGACACTGTCCTTTCCCCACCATATGTTCTTGTCACCTTTGTTGAAGATAAATTCACTGTAGATGTGTGGATTTATTTCTGGGTTCTCTATTCTATTCCATTGGTCTATGTGTCTGTTTTTCTGCCAGTCCCATGCTGTTGCGGTTGCTATATCTCTGTTTAACTTTACTACTTTTAATATACAAAGAATTGGTGCAGAAATCTATAAGACTCAATTTGGAAGCACCCCAAGGTCTCCTTTCCTTTCAAATCTTCACACCCATCTGGGGATCTGTCAGTTTTTCTCTTCTTAGAGTCAGCTCTAGGAATGGCCTCTTCTCACGTCCATGCAGAAACCTAATCTAATTCTTCATTCTGGTGTCTTCTCTGCCCAACTATTACAAACATCGACGAGTTTGTGGTGTGAGAAATCAACTCTAATTGATCATGTATTCTTGCAAATCTATTATTTATGACATAGGAATTATGGCTGGCCTTTTTAGAGTGTATATTCTTTAAACTCAGAATGTCTACTCCTTGCAATGTCTTGATATTTGCAGATCAAGCAACAAGGTTTGGCTTGTCTCTGTTCTCTGTAAAAACAATTCTGTGTGAAGGTATGGATGTCTTATATTCCTGGTGCTGGAAACGAGAAAGACATGAAGTAAAAAAGAATTGGTAGGGGAGGTGACTCTTTAGGAACTATAAAAAAATTATGTCCATACATAATTATATAATAAATATAATTATAAGATATTTATGTATAGTTTTGATTGTATAAAATGATTAAATAGCATTAAGCAAAAATAATGCTATTTCTCAGAATTGTTTTCTTACCTTTTTAATAAACATTGATTTAGAATTATTTGGTATATAAAATAATATCCATTCACATATCCATTCATAGACTATAAGCTAATGGCAAAGACCATATTTTATGCACTGCGTATCTAGTAAAATCTGTTACTAAACTGTACTCACAGTAACTGTGAAGGACAGTAAATTTGAGAGCTTATTTGAGTAGTTAAAACCTAAGGTTTAGTTCCATCTATTGCTCAACAATTGCTCTGATAGGACATTGTGTTGAATGTAGAAAGGGGTGGGCAGCTGGTATCCAATGAGTATCTACTTTCTGCTAGGTGTAGTTTAATGTTATAATTATTAAAAATGTTGAAACTGAGATAGTATTTATATAATTTGTCCAAGATCACTCGGATAGGCAGTTACAGAGTTCAGATTTGAATTTTGTGTGTATTATTGACTTCAAAGCTGTTATTTTATCTTCTTATGTATCAGTATTATATTGATATAGGCATATATTCACAGTTGATTTGGCATTGTGCTAAGCCCTAGGGATACAAAGACAAAACTCATGAGTAGGAGTACAGTAATAAAACAGCCTATTATTTTATACCAATCACATCAAGTGCTGTGTCCTTAACACTCAAAATTCAACCAGGTTTAAAGATAAAATTATAAAAAAAATAAAAAATAAATATTGCTATAAATCAATTGGGACAAATTCTGTACAAGCATAATTGGGTTCATCTTGCAAACTCATCTTGCTTTTTTTCTCCTAATACATTATGACAGATTTTTTCAATGCGGCATTCAATATTCTTCATAATACTTCTTTGCCTTTTATCAGAGCACGTAGAAGAATTACTGGCATTTTCAGTTTTAAGAAGAAAAGTTGTAATCAGTCTATTTTAGGTGTGTTACCATAAATGCTTTATTTTTGCTTGTCACTGCTCTGGGTTAGAGTGAAACACAATTAGTGGAAAAGAGGAATCTGTGCAGCAGGCTTTTTCACATTTTACAAATGGTTACAAAGTGATAATTAACAATGTGCTAAATACTGGGTGATAATGCTCGACAGAATAAGGTGAAAATTAATTGTTTGAGATACGGTATCACTGGAATGGTTCATTTCCTTAAAAGCAATTGAAGCCGACAAACATTGACAGTCTCTGGTTTTGAGGTACATAATACCCTATCATCAGCTCAATTGAATTGAACCACTCCTAGTCATTGCCATCATCTTTCATTCATGCTTCTGTTCATTCAACAAACGTTTATTGAATGTCAGTGTTGTGCCTGGCATTGTGATAGATGCTGAGTATTAAACAGGAAATAATAGACACGTGGTCTCTGCTCACTTGGGAATTTTACTATATCAGTTGCTGTCACCATCAACATCGTTATTGTTATCTTCAATATCACTATTGGCATCATTATCATCATCATCATCATTTACTCTAGGGACAAATTCTGTATTAGTAGGGAAAGTAAGAAATAGGAAAAGATTGGAAGGACTGTTATATCTGGTAGGGCACTCTTCCCCTTTTCTTCCCTTCCTCATTCTTACCTTTACAGTATGAGTTTAAAATGTCACCTTTCCGGAAAAATGTTCTCTGACCACCTCACTTAAAGTAGACCATATCCTCAATTGTTCTGTATCACTTAACTTTGGAATGTGTTGGATACTCAAATCATACTTTGTGAATGAATGCATGAAATAATGGAAATGTTTGATCTCTTGCCATGGTTCTAATGACTACTGCAACACACACTGTCACAAGTAGTTGCCAGAGGCACCATGAATTCACTGATGGTTTTATACAGTGTTTTGTCTTAATCAACTTTTTTAATCCCTCCCTTTCAGCCCCTGTAACCTCTTTAGCTTTCAATTTTACAACTGGAAACTCCATCTCTCCATTTCATACTGGCTACCTTACTCTGCTGGTTCTTGTTCTGCTGGTATTAACCTTCTCTTACAATTCACCCAGGTGTTAGCAGCAATGACCCTTCAGGCCAGCCTTGTGCTCCTATGTGTTAGATGTGGGGACATGGACAACAGCATCCACAATGCTGGTGGGAATTATGAACCGTTAAACCAGGAAACTGGAAAAGGAGATACATTCACAAGACAAAAATAGGACATTACAATTTATTGAAAGAGAAGATCTGTGAATCATGCAGATATGATATGAGAACTAGATGGAAGAATGGTGTCACCATTCACTGAAATCAATAACTCAGATGCAAGAGCAGAACAAATGGAGGAGATTATTAGTTCCACTGTAGAGATGTTGATAGCGTTGCCATTTATTGCAAAAGTGAGCTTGAGAATAGAAAGATCTGAAAGTGACACAGCGATTTTAATCAACGACAGGCTGAAAAATGCTGGTGCCATTCACTGGAATTAGGGAATTAGGAGCAAACAAAAGGAAAGTGATGGTTGTTTCCATTGTAGAAATACTGAGGGAGAGACATCAAGCAAGCAACTTTAAAAAGCAGTCTTAGCCTTTTGTAATAATCCACCTCTCTCTCTCTCTCTCTCTCACTCTCTCTCTCTCTATGTAAACACACACTCACACACACTTTTTTCTAATTCACCATATAGATATGAGAAGGAAAGGAAATTGATAACATAAAACACATAAAGATATAACAAGAAGAGAAAATTCCAAGAATAGAGTCTTGGGAATGAGATAATAAAATAGAAGAAGTATAGTCAGCGGGCAGAGCCAGGAACAAAGTAGTGAGAATATAGGAAGGATATGATTCAAGAGGCGAGATAAGGGAAATAGTATCAAATATATGGGAGAGGTCAGAGAAATAAAGGTAAAATCAAGACCTTTCTGTTTTGGAATTTATGATTTTGGGGGGACTTTAGCTCAAACAGTCATGGGAGATTTTGAGGGGTGAGGGAAGGCTGCGGTGGATCAGCAAGTATAAATGAAGCCAGAGAGAGTTTTATGAAGTGTAAAATGTACTTTCCGGAAATGACGTGCTTGGAATTATAAAAATGTTTTTTCCCTCAGTCTTAAAAGGGTTTCCCCCAGATAATTACCATGCTGTCTCTCCTTTATGTAATTCAGGTCTCTTGAAATGTCACCTCCTCAGAGAGGGCTGTCTTGAGGGCTGTGCCTCTATCACCTGTTTGCCTCCCAAGACTCGTTCTCTGCTCTTCTCTGTCCTTCCCTGTGTTCTACCAGGCTAAGTTATATTACGGCATTGGTGACCTTCCTTGACCTTTGATTTCTGATAATCAGAAATGTTTCTGTATGTTCACTGGGGAGCACCAGTAAGGGACGAGAAGGAGGGAGGAGTGAGACTTTGGGATATTTATTTCTCTACTCATTTCCATGGGAGTCACCATACAGGTGGTCACACAGCTCTTTCCACATACTGTCTACTCCATGTTCCATTCTGGACCCCTTCAGTCCTAGGGGTGGTAACATACACCATTATTACTGTTCCCATAGGTATGAAACCATCTTTTAGAGATTTCCCTACATGCCACCCATACCTTTTTTTTTTGAAACAGAGTCTCACTGTGTTGCCTGGGCTAGAGTGCCGTGGTGTTAGCCTAGCTCACAGCAACCTCAAACTCCTGGCCTCAAGCAATCCTTCTGCCTCAGCCTCCCCAGTAGCTGGGACTACAGGCATGTGCTACCATGCCCAGCTAATTTTTTCTATATATTTTAGGTGGACAATTAATTTCTTTCTATTTTTGGTAGAGATAGGGTCTCGCTCTTGATCAGGCTGGTCTCGAACTCCTGAACTCAAACCATCCGCCCGCCTGGGCCTCCCAGAGTGCTAGGATTACAGGCATGAGCCACGGCTCCCGGCCCACACCCATAGCTTTTTAAATAACATACCCATACCTTTTAATTAATAAAATTATCCTCAATTATCCCAATTTCAGTGTGCTTTGTGGATCTTTTAAAAGCATTGACCAATATGCAATCTTATATAAAATAGAAGTCCCATAACTCGTATCTCAACACCCTGCTTTATTTTTCTTTGGAGCATTTATCACAATTTAATGTAGTTATGTATCTATGTGTTTACTGTTTCTCTGCTTATTGCAGTGTTAAATAGATAAAGGACTTTGTCTATTCTGTTTACTATTGTATCCCATTACCTAGAAAAATGTCTGGCATATGTTAGGTCCTATATACATATAGGACCTAACATATCTGTATATATATACACACACACATACACATATATATGATGCATATATGTGTAAATCATATACCACATTTATCATGGCATTGACATTCATCTTTATTTTGGCATCTCTTCCTTCAATATCTTTAAAATAAGAAAAAATTCTTTTTATATACTGAGTTGTGTTTGACATTAGCACAACTTGTGATAATAATCATACCATAGAAGTTTCAAATCCTAAAAACCCTAAATGTTTCAAATTGAAGAAAACTTTGCATATATGACTTATTCAAAAATGCAATCATTTGTGTGTGTGTGGATATGTGTGTGTGTGTGTGTGTTGCATATTCCAAAACTATTTTACTTCACAAATTTGTAAGCACAGATTTTCTATATACCTGCCACTCTTTCAAAGTTTTGAAATTGACTGAATGGATCCATTTTTAGGGAGTATGTATATTCCAAGGGGAAATTGGAGGAGAGAATATAATTAAAGAGGAAAATAACGTACCCCTCTGTATTTCAATTTAACAGAACCTTGTAAAAATTACTGTTTGGAACCATTTTATATTCACGAAGAATCCAGAGAATATTCAGCAATTGCCAAAAAAAAATAATAATTGCATCTTTTAAAATTTTAAGCAGTATGATGTGTTTAACTATGAGCTATTTTTGAGTACTTAAGCCTCACATATACATTTTTAATTTTGATTGCTCCAGTGAGCCATGCAGCTATTTGCTAGGGATGTACTTCAGAAAAGAACTATCAACACAGTTAACTCACCACTTATCCTTGCCCACTACATAATTACATGTAAGATAGCTTTTTAAAAATCATTGTTCTTTTAAAAGAAGTAGCATACAATATAATAGAACAAAGTGTGACACACAGATTCATAATAACCTCCATAGTATTCTCATAATTGTAATAATAATAAGAAAAGTACATCACCTTCCATGAGTTTTTTAACGTACAAATGTTTTCATCTGAGTCATCTCATTTCACACTCACAAAAAATTTATGGGGATAGTATCATCCCTAATTCCATACGACACAACTGAGTAATGAAGCAGTTAAGGGACTTACTGGGGAGCATCCAGTGAGTGGTTAAGCTAAGACACAAGCTAAGGTCTTTCACAAAGTCTTACTCAGATGAAATTGTATTTTAACCTTCTCCCATAGAAACTCTGTGATTTTGAGCACATCATTTATATTTTCTGATTTTCAGGTTTTTCAGCTTTAAAACTGATAGTCGTGATATCCGGGTTAGAATATTTTGGTGAAGATGAAATTATACAATATGCAACTAGTTAAAAAACTGATGCATGGTGATCACAATAATAATTGTGGGTGTGTAATAATTTTGCTATTATTCTGATTATAAATTCTGTGATTTAGATTTGAATTGCATTTGGAATAAAAAATATTTAGTTCCATAGAATTGTGAATCATTGATCATTGTGTTTCTCCCTAGAAGATTTTTTTTTTTTCCAAATTCTCTTGGGAAGAAAATCATTGGCATTTATGGAGACATGAAGAAGATCAAATAATCATGTATCTTTGGCAGACTTTAGTACACTGACATATAATTATCACATTGCTAAATCCACTACAAGGAGGTAATGCAGATGACCCTTTGTTCTCATCCTACAAGGGTAGATAATTGCCCTGGTATCAGAAAACATTAGGTTTCAAATCTTATTTATTTCCACCCACTTTCTTGTTGCTTTCAGTAAAATCATGTAACTTCCTAGCAGCTTAGCTTCCTAATTTGTAAAATTGGCATACTCCCCACTGTTCTTTTGTGCCCACCAGAAGAACTGAGTGATTGAATCTCTGCATTAGTCAAGATAGCCCAGGTCACACATGGTTTCCAAGTAACCCCAATTGTCGGTGTCACATCATAACAAATGGTTTGCTCATGCAACATTAACTGTTGGTCTAGGATATTCCCCAGACCAGCTGTCCTCTGTGTGTTATCTCAGCATCTCTGGCTGCTTCTACCTGATTATATGCTTCCACAAACATTGTTGTAGAGGAAGTGTGGTTTGGAGTTAAGCACCAACAATTAAATACTTCCACCTGGAACTGCTGCAAATAATTTGTGCTTTCTTATGGCTAGATAGGAAGAATAAGTTCTAGTGTTCTAAACCACTGTAGAGTGACTACAGTTAGCAATAATATATTATATAATTTCAAATGGCTACAAGGAGGATATTGAATGTTTCCAAAACAAAAAGTAATAAATGTCTGAGATGATGGATATGCTAATTATCCTAATCTGATCATTTCACATATTGAAACATTGCAGTGTACTTCATAAGTATGTACAATTATATGTCATTTTTTTTAAAAGTAAATTGCATGGCCATACACATGACTTTGAGAAGTAGGAAACTAAACTCAAAAGTATATGAACTCAAAAGTATGGAATCAAAAGTATATGAAAACCATATACTTTCATGGACTCAAAAGTATATGAAAACCATATATTGGTGAACATCAGTGTTACCTATCACAATTGAGATCATAGTTGACACGGAGAGTCTCTTTGAATAACATTAAATTCCACATTGGTGCAGATCACCAAGCAGGTTTCTGTATGTAAACAGGACATGGCTTTAAGTCAAATGAGTCCTCTGCTCTGACAAGCTATTATTAATCTGGAATATGTTGCTTTTTCCTCGACTATCAGAGAGAACTAGAAAATTTCTGTGATGTCATAAAACAAGTCTAAGAGCTGAGAAAACAATGGGTACTACTCAAAGAGGCAGACCCTAGAGCTAGTATCTTTCTTGTGTGAAAGCTCTACTGATCATTTTGCAGTTTGTGCTGAAAGATGGAAAGAACAGATTCTGAAACTTCAGTTGTGCATGGATATATGTAGACACCACACATCCATGGATATGTGGATTATACATATGTAATCCAGTGTAAATTACATATGAAGGCTCCAAACTTAATGTGTGAACATTAAGCAATTACAATGTGAAAAATTGAGAAATTTCTGCAACTGGCATTTTAAGACTAGCATAAGAAAATAGAGTTTGAATTTAGACACTTTCTTTTATGTTTTTAATCATCTTTGCTCAATTATTATTTTTTTTTGTATTCATAAAACCTAGAGATAAAGAACCTCTTAAGTTCCTATTTCTCACTGCTCAATGGAACAGAGTGAAGCATATGCTATTGGGTTATCTGGTTTATCTTTATTTAGTATTAGGATACTGCTTTGGGTGTTCCCAGCTGCTTTTGGCGTTGACTGCTAATGGCTAATACTTGTGCTCTCCTTCCCCGGTGCATTACCCTTGGCTAACAGGAGCCATCTTGCTCAGAGCTGTCTGGGATATTGGGAGGTTATACACCCCATATCCCTGAGGCAGCCCACAGCCAAAGAGTGAGTGATAGTACAGAACAGTACTATCCTTGCCCTTTTCCCTTGAGGCAGGATTTCTGTGATAAAAATTTATGCTCCAGAGTTCCCTTTGATGTGAAGTTGAACCTGGACTCTGGAAACCCCACCTCTGCCTTGGTTTTCTTATCCTCGCTACTTCTCTCATTCCCTGTAGATTTCTCCTGTGAACCCTCTTTCAACAAATCACTTTCACAAGAAACCCTGTATCAGGCTCTGCTTCTAGGCCTGACCGAAGACACTGGGTATATTCAACCTAATTAGTGCTGTCAATATTCTAGTGCCTAGAACCTGGTAATAGCTATATTTACAGAAAATCTTTGCAAGGTTATTCCTGCAGGAGTTGGCTACACATTAAACAAGCAAGCAAACAAGAAAGTAAACTATAAAAGCTTAAAACAATATCCCCAACCCTGGGGCTCTGCATTGAACCACAGAATATTGAAGCATATTGCACCAACAGTTTATTTCGAGTCACTCTCATAAAGTGATGGTACTATGGTATTCACTTTCCATATGATAACTACATTAAAATTGCTTTGGACTTAGAGGAAGACAATAAAGTTAAAAATATTTTGATAATATGAGCATTGCTAATCTCTCAGATCACTGGGATTGGAACTCTAAGAAATTCCTTGTGGAGTCTTTAAGAACACAGTGGAGTATATAGTCATACCATATTATCTTTGTTAAAGTCGTAGTTGTAATATATCAAACTCTGGACACCACATTCTAAGGAATATATAGGCAATCTGGTGTCCAAAGAAAAAGGATTAGAGTTTTGGGAGCATGTGATGTAAACATGTATCACATGAAGAACTTAGAAGTGTTATGGCCATATCTTGAACATCTCCGGTTATGACTAATTAGTACCTAGAAGCTATATTGTGAACTTGTACACAAGAAATAGTTATCAAGTTCTGAGTCACCTAAATTAATTTCTATAAATACAAATTTTCTCATTAAGTAAAAGTTGAAATTTATTGTTTAAGTCTATATTTCATACATTATTTGATTATTAGGAAATATCTTCTTTAAATCCTATATCTTTTAAAAATGTTTAAACAAATGCTACAATTTGAGCTAATATTTTAGTTATTGTAAGATAAATGGAGACTATTCCCCAATGAAACATTTATTATATCTATAAAATATAATATAAAGGAAAACCCCATACTATTACAGAAAAACAAACTCTTGGTTTAAAAAAAAATCAGATTGTACCCCATAAATATATGCAATTATTATTTGTCAATTAAAAAGTAAATTTAAAAACCTAGAGTGAGCCATAAAATGTAGCTAAAAAATATCAAAAAAAAACAAAAACAAAGAAACAGAGATGCCAATAGATCCCAAAGAAGTAAGGATCCCCCCTCCATGCTATTTTTGCTAGTGTTAGGACAACTAAGTCAGTCTCACTGCAACATCCGGTATCATCCAGAGATCCACCTTCATACATATAACCCAAAGTCTCATAATCCCAAGTCTTACCCAGACAAGCAATATCAAAACCTCAGGAATGGGGTTGCCAACTACAGCTGGTGATTTACACAGTCTATATTTAGCAATGGGAAAGAATCCACATCACTCCAAGCAGTTGACGCACATGGAATGTGCAGTGAGATTTTTTTTTCTACTGATCAAATCCCGAAGACGAATTATTGATTAACTTTAAAAAGCTCTGTAATACTTTCTGAACCCAGATTGTTTCTAGTGATATTGTCAGGGTAGAGTAATTATGAAGAGTATTCAATCCATTTCTTATCTTCTTTACCTGGAATATAGAAAACATTTACCCCCAGTATGTGCAGTGACTGATGGTGGCAAACTATTCTACTGTATTTCAAACTAACTCACCTAAAGCAATCACTCAAAGTTATCAGTCTATCCCACCACCATCTCAATAAAAGTATACAAAGCAGATTGAAATATCTCAAAAGGAAAGGTACAATAGTTTTACAAATGACAGCTGGTGATTTACAGAGTTTATACCTAGCCATGGGAAGGAAATCAGCATCACTCCAAGCAATTGGCACACATGGAATGGGAAGTGAGATTTTTCTCCCCACTTGGCATCTGGTCAAATCCTGGAGAAGACAAGGCCAGAATGGGAAAAGTTAAGCTTCAGAACCCTAAGTACCTGTGTTTGAAACCTGGCTTTGCTATTTTCTGTTCAATCTCGGGCAAATGATTTGGCCTCTTTGAACCTGAAAATACTCTTCGATAATTTGAGAATAATACATAGCTGTCTGCATGGCAGATGTGAGAATTTAGTAAGTGAATAATAATAGCTCACATATATTGAGCGCTGACGATGTGTCAGCTCCCATGCTAATAGCTTTATGATCATATTTAATCCTTGTAGAAGCCCATTTGATAGGTACTCTCATTATCTACTGCATTTACATTTTGCGGATAAAGAAACTGAGACATACAGAGTTAAACTACTTTCACAAAGAGACACAGATAATGAATTCAAGATCCTATTTCTGATCCTAGGTAGTCTAATTCCAGAAAAAAGTTTGGATACTGAACTATATATACTCTGGATGTTATTTCAACTAATTGGTTTATGGAATGCATCATACACAGCATAAGCAAATAAAAATATTAAGCTACCTGGCTTTGTCTCTTACTTTTTAGGATAAACTGAATTAGCAGTGACAGACAAATTTTGCTAGTCTATTAACTTGCAACATCAATTCTAAACTTTTATTTCAAATGATGCTCTTAAAATGACAGTATGTGTTTTCTTTTCAAGAACTTTTAGTCAAGCAATGCAGTAAGCAAATGCCTTCCTCTGAAGCAGTCATTATGTATGTAATTTTTCTGGAATATAATAAATGGAATATATAGAGGGTTGGCTGTATTTCACCAGCTCAGACTTACATACAAGTGCAAACTTTGCACTTTAGTTAGCCCCACAGACGATAAGTATAAAAATAATATTAAAGATAGATGATCTCTGAAGTACTATATGCTTAAAATTCAAGATTTTGAATGTGGTGTTTTTTTGTTGTTTTTTCCCCCCATACAAGCACTGCTGATACAGCATTTGTTATTCCATTTGACTATCCAGAGACCCAGGACGGATATTATGTGAAGCACTTGACAATTCAAGTAAAAGATAATCTGATTTTTTCCCCAAAACTGGTCAATAATAAATGAGTTTTAAAATTTAAATCAAAACAATGGATTTCTCACAGTGCATTATTGATAAGGCACACTTATTCTAACAACATTTTCAAAGGACAATGCATTATTTACTGCCTCTGCTAATAAAAACTTTAACATAAATGAAAGTATTAAGCTAAGAAATAATAATCATATAGGTCTGAGCATGTTAAACATTCTGCAGGGCATTTTATTTGGAATTTGCATATTGAAAATATGTAACATGACTTGTTCTTCATATTCCTGAGGAAAAAAGAAAAAAATATATATATACATATATATATATATATTTTACATTGGTCAGTAAAATGGAAGTTTCCTATAACAGCTCAAGTTTTATAACCCAACTCTAAAATGTACAATAACCGTTCCATGCGAGTTCCTGTACATACTGCTGATCTGAGTAATGCAATGTGGGAAAGTGAGAAGA
>CAUYRT010040711.1:0-22697 GCA_963574885.1 Lepilemur ruficaudatus | reverse complement strand
AGCCTGAGCAAGAGCGAGACCCCGTCTCTACTAAAAATAGAAAGAAATTAATTGGCCAACTAAAAATATATAGAAAAAATTAGCCGGGCATGGTGGCGCATGCCTGTAGTCCCAGCTACTCGGGAGGCTGAGGCAGGAGGATCACTTAAGCCCAGGAGTTTGAGGTTGCTGTGAGCTAGGCTGATGCCATGGCACTCACTCTAGCCCGGGCAACAGAGTGAGACTCTGTCTCAAAAAAAAAAAAAAAAAAAAGAACTTACGGAAAGCCAAGTTCTCACCTGTGGCTGAGGACGGGAAAAGTGCTGGAAGACTGAGAAGAGAGGGGAACGTGAAACAGGCGTCTAGGGGGCGGGAGAGCAGAGGACAGCTGAGCAGTCCCCGGGGCTCACTGGATTGAAGCAGGGACTCCTGAGGGAGACTGCAGAGCTTTCTCTATCCACGTTCAGCTGGATTTTAAGCTGGCTGTGGGGTTTTCCCACATAAACACGGTATGTGACAGAGGCAAAGCAGCACATGCAAGAAGGTCACTTCGGTTACGGGCCACGGCGGTAAGCAGTGAGGACAGGCTAAGAAGGGATGTGAGGACCCGAGAGGGACTCTGAGCAGGCTGGGTGCTATCTGGCCAGAGAACCAAGCTCCAAAGGCACGAGCTGTGTGGCTAGAGCGTCTGGACCTGGAAATAGTCATTGGCAATGAGGAGGCCAAAGTCGGAGAATGAGGTCTCTGGCAGGGAAAGCGAAGGCAGAGGGCAGTGGAAGGGTTAGCTATAGATGCCAAGGCTATAGATGATGCCATATAGCTATATGCCAAGGTCACCAGAAACTGCCACGAGAGTCATACTGGCAAGAGTGATGGCCAGGAACAAGGGACCACAGGGAGGAGTGGTGGGGCAGGTCTGGAGGAAGAGATTCGCTGTTTGCTGCTTTTACAGACAGGGAGATTGCAACACTTCTGGTCTCACAGGATCTCCAGGAATCCCGTCCCTCCCCACCAAGAAGAAGTGTCTACTTCATCTCCGCCTGAATCTGGACAGGCTTTTTTGGCTGCCCTGATGAACAGAGTACGGCAGCAGAGATGCATGTGACTCCTGAGGCTGGGCTATGAAAAGTGACATGGTTCTGGTCCTGCCTGGCTCTTTACCTGTGGGGATGCTCGTGTTTAGAACCCAGCTACCATGCTGGGAAGAAGCCCAAACCAGCCACACGGGCCAAGGGGAGGCTCACGTGGAGAGAAACTGAGGCACCCAGACAAGGGCCGGCACCAGGCAGACGTGAGTGAGCCTTTGTTGACTTCAAGTCCTCCAGCCGAGGCCCAGAGGCGGCGGAGCAGGGACAAGCTGTGCCCGCTGCACCCGGCTCCCAGGTTCTGTGAGCACAAATGCGTGAGATGTTTCACACCACGACGTTCTGGGAGAACCTGCCCTGCAGCCACGGCAACCACAGCCCTCCGGAAGCACAGAACGTGCACAGAGGTACGGGGCGCAGCCCGGGTTTCTGTGGGACGGGAAGGTGAAGGTCAGCGTGGGCGTAGTTTCCAAAGTCTGTGAGCGGAGCCCAGGGAGGCCACATGGCGGCGACGTCTGAGCAGGCTCAGCCTCCCTGACAGACTGGACGTGAGGGCTCAGGGAAATGGAGATGTCGTGTGACACCCTCATGAGGAAGCCAGGGAAAAGGAATGGGGAAAAGTTACTTGTCACATACATAATCACAAAGGTTTGATGCCCATCATACATGAAGGGACCCTACAAATCAACACTAAGAAATTACACAAGAAAAATTTGGTCAAGGATGTGATTAGTTTACATAAAGAAATACAAATGGCCTAGAAATAGGGGGGGAACCCCCTAACATTCAGAAAAAATGCAAACTAAGTCAATGAAATACCCGTTTTGATCACAGCTGGGCACGGGGTTGGGCTGGACAGGGCTGCTGTTTCAGATGGTAATTTGGCAGCACCGGCCAGTTTTAAATTCATGTATCTTCTGAACCGGCACGTCTACTTACGTCAACTTGCGTGGGCAGGCAGTTCAAACCTTATGTGCTGTGTCTGTAGCCAGTAAGGAATTCTGGCCCATAGGATGTTAGATGAAATGGTTTTCAACCTCTGGGTCCCCCTACATTTTTTCCTGACTATAAAAAGTTTTTCAGGCTGGGCGAGGTGGCTCACGCCTGTAATCCTAGCACTCTGGGAGGCCGAGGCGGGTGGATCGCTCAAGGTCAGGAGTTCAAAACCAGCCTGAGCAAGAGCGAGACCCCGCCTCTACTAAAAATAGAAAGAAATTAATTGGCCAACTAAAAATATACAGAAAAAATTAGCCGGGGCATGGTGGCGCATGCCTGTAGTCCCAGATACTCGGGAGGCTGAGGCAATAGGATCGCCTCAGCCCAGGAGTTTGAGGTTGCTGTGAGCTAGGCTGACGCCACGGCACTCAATCTAGCCCGAGCAGCAGAGTGAGACTCTGTCTCAAAAAAAAAAAAAAAAAGTTTTTCAAACACAAAAATATGGAAAATGAAAAGTATCCTGTAATCTCCACCAGCACCTGCTGTTCTATAAACCTACAAAAGACATTCCAGGCTTCTCTTCCCTTTGTCTTCTTTGATGTCATCACAGAGACCTCAATATACTGGACCTTGACATGTCTTCAATAACCAAATGTGAACTGTATTAATATATTTTGCTTTATTTTAACTTTTAAATTGATACACGGAAATTTCATCAGAAGACTTGACTTCAGCGATAACATATAACAATATTAAAGTCACAAAAATCACTGCTCTGGCCGTTCAAATGCAATACAGATTATATCAACTCAATGGCTTACTTAAGCTTGTTAATTGAACACAAGTATTTTTTGACAAATTAGGTATTATAAAGAGACACATGAATTTTCCTAGAACTAAGAGTCTAAGGAATGAGAAATTTATTTCAAAGTCACGCAAACAAGTAGCAAACACATCTAAGCAGCAGCAGTGGCTTCAAATGAGCACAGAGGAAAAGGATCAGAAAGTTAATATTTAGATAGATTTTTAAATTCCACTCATGACTGTTTTCCTATTTCCAAAGCGAGGAAAAGCTGTTGGGTTCTGCCAGGCTTGCATGGAAAATGACTCGCTGTGCAAGTTTGAGGAGGAACTGAGAACGTGGCTAGGGTATTTCAAACCTAAGAAATGCAGGTGTATCAAAATACCTGGAGACTGTGTCCTTTTAGTGGACACTAGACAAGGTTTTAGACACCTGGGGCTACGCACACTCGAGCTGCTGGTCAGGGTGATTCACTAAGTGCAGACAGACAGGCTGGGCTGTGACGATGATCAGGGGCTTGTTTTTAGACAGTGACAACCAGAGTGTGTCTTAGGAGTGAGCATTTCCTACACGGACCACGTCGCATCTCTCCAGAGTCCCGCCGTGGTGCTCCCCACCAGCTCTCAATTCTCAGGTAGACACGGGGGGTGGGGTGGTGGTTCCAGGTTTGGGGAAGACGCCGCCCAGCAGAGGGCCGTCTTCCAACTCCTACTCTAGAATGCCTCCCAGGTCAGGTCCCTGGCTGTTCTTTTCCCCATAGGCAGAGCTCAGTACAATTCTGGGCTTAAGATGTCAATTCTTGTGTTATCTGAAAATTCTTCCACGAACAGGATTACGGTGAACTTGGATTCATTTTAAATGTTTCTCAAAAACAAAAGCCCGTCAATGCTCACAGAGAAAGAGAACAAATGTACCATTTATTAGTGGCGTCATAAGCGAGGCTTCCTGGCAGCTCACTGATCACCTCCTCCCACAGGCTTCCTGTCTGACTGCACCACGGACCAGCCCAGGTTCACTGCACTGCGGCACGAGCCAGAGCCCGGCAACACGAACCCAACAGGACGGCGTGGGAAACAGACCGGAGTCCACACGCCCTGGGCTGTGCCTCCCGCAGACCAAGGCAGAAGTAACTCTCCCACCAGGGAGGTGAGAAATCAGTTGTTACTACTTTTTCTGTGAAACACTTCTGAGGACCGAGAGAAGAAACAGCTGGGAACTTTTCTTTTGATTAGAATTTCTAATCAGAAAACAGTTTCTGATATATCACACAGTAGACCCCCTTATCCACAGCTTCAGTTACCCCAAGTCAACCGAGGTCCAAAAATTTTAAATGGAAAATCTCAGAAATAAACAATGTGAGTTTTCAACTGCATGCCACTCTGTCGTTGAAATCTCTCGCCATCCCGCTCTGTTCCACACAGGACGTGGACCGTCCCTTTGTCCAGCACATCCACGCTGCAGACGCCACCAGCCAGCCTGGTGACCAGTCGACAGACCACTGAGGAAAGCACAGTGAGACACGTGAGAGAGACGTCGCATTCACGTGACTTTCACGCAGTAAACTGTTGCGACTGTTCTATTTCTAGTGTTAAACTCGTACTGTGCCTAATTTACACGTTAAACTTTACGATAGGCACATACATGTGGGAAATCGGTACAGTGTGTAAGGGTTTGGTGCTATCTGTGGTTTGAGGCATCCACTGGGGGCCTTGGAAAGTGTCCCCCACAGATAAGGGGGACTCCTGGGTAGCTATCAGACCCCAGGTTTCCAAAGGACCACTTAACATTCACAATCTACTGTTAGGATACGGTAAGATTCCAATTTATTGAGGGAAAAAGCAACCGTGCCTCATCCACACGAGTGCAAAGATTGGAACTAAACACATGAGATGCTGGCAATGGCAGTTCTGGGCCATGGAGTCGGGCTCTCCCTCGACAAACAAGACAACAGCAGCTTTTTGTGAGAGGTGGGAGAAGCCACGGGCCTGTGCGTTCTTCCCTCTTAATCAGAGCAGGTCTGGCCCCCACAGCCACCTCTGGAGCAGGGTCTCCCAGGGACTCTGCCGAGGGCAACGTCCGGGCTACAAGTCTAGACTTGCGTTTTTTTCTCACCACACTTTTTCTGGAGGAAACTTATCTTGAAACCAAGTTAACTCAGCACCAGGTCAGTAGGATTTACCACCTGGATTCTGTCTAAAGTTTGGAAATTGATATGGAAGATTTAGGTTATAAAGACAGATGTTTTACTAAGTTCTTCTCAAGATGTAGGTGAAGAACTTACCCGGAGGATGACTAGTATCTTCTCCACTGGTCATGCTCATATTGTCTGTTTCCTGCACCAAACAGGTATGAAAAACAAACTCAGAATTAAATTTCTCTAAACAAACAACAAAAACACTGCACATCTAAGCACATACACGAGCAGCATGCTGAGCAGTAGCTGGAAGACAACTTTATTATTCTCTTTTTAGCTGTGGCCACGTGTCATTAAAATTGTCTTATAATTATGCCATTAAAGTGGAAGCAATTAATTAGGAGGTTGGTAGAAGGACACCCAGTGTCAGAGCCGCTCCTCTCAACACCGGGCCCACCATCTGCACGACACCTAGACGTTTGAAACGGACGCCCAGACGCAGATGGTGCACGGTGGACACTTTGCCAAGTGCAGGAAACCACGTGTGGCTCTTCGGCTGGGCCCAGAGCTGCCCTGTCCTGGTCGAGGGCACGGTGGCAACTTTCTGATACACAGGGGATCTTGGGAAGAGATTCAGAGCAGAACCACCCAACTAACAGTAAAAAAGGTGACAGTTTTTCACAAATATAATGCTTGTCTTCAAAATTTTCCCTGCTCTTAGTTTTTTCCTGGCACATGAAGTACACACGACTATCGTGTTGGGGATGGAGACCTCGGTGCCTCCTGGGTGCTGGCAGAAGGCTGGTTGCAGCCACCGCGATTCCCAGACGCTTGTTATTACAGATGAGCAGAGGTGGTTTTACGACAGCCAGGCTCCCACAGAATTACCATGAGAAACGACAGTCTGAGAAATCACAGGCACATTTGTAGCTACCGAATGTGGAATTTAACACATCATTTCGTAACAGCTGGGCTGAGCAATAGCAGAGAAGAGGTTAAAAGTTCTCACTCTTGCTGCCTTTGTTCTCAGGGCTCCGGGCTTTGAAGCTGACCACCAAGGTGGCCAGGCCAGGGCCAGGCTCTAGAAACTTGCCCCCTTTTGGTACTAACTGAATGCTCTCATTTATGAGGCCTTTTTAGTTTTTTTTTTTTTTAACTAACGCAAAGAATTTTGCCTATTCTGTCCTGGAAATAGTGACAACTTTCTACTGGAACTATGTTAATATGTCCAAGAAATACCAAAACAGGAGTTCAAGGTAGGCAAGACTCAGCAAAAAATGTGCTGCCCCAAATTCACAGTAACTAAAAATAAAAGGGGGTTACCTGAAAAAAAAACACTGCAGTCCTGACGAAAGCCTAGACTCCCTGTGTGTGTATGACTCATACTTGACACTAAAATATCTGAAATTAGAAAACATGCTTGTGCCACCAGCAACATTTTGTGAACACTCTCCATGTCGGGCAAAATGCAAAGGAAACACACAACCCTCACTATGTGCTGCCTTGCAAGAGCCTGTAAGTTTCCCCCACTCTCATTCTTCAACTCTTAAATCTGATGCTGACTCCAAATTTAACATCTCAGTTTTGCTGTTAATCTCAGGGTTGCCGGAGGCATCCTCCAGCCCACTCACGCACAGCCACTCCTTGGTACGATCCCGCCCCAGTACAGCAGTGGTCTTCTTCAAAGACCAGTTTGTCAAAGTAGGGCACAGCCTTTAAGTGGCTTTAGGCTGTAGCTGTTGAGGTCATTACAGTTTTATTGCTTCTAAGTGACCAGAAGAGGTAAAACATGTTCCCCCAAGCCTGGTGCCCGGTCTGACACGTGTGCTGTGGAGTTCCAACGAGGTCCTGAAATCCAGAGTGGTCACGTGGGTAGTAAGAAGGGCAGCCTTACACCAGGGTGCGCACCACGTGGCCTGCAGACTGCGCCAGACAGCCCCAGCTGCCCTTGCTGCCGCAGGCTCACCCGCGGGACAGGGCCAGCTGGGCCCGGCTCTGCGATGGCCTCGGCCCCCGGCCCCATGCGCCTCTCTGGGTCAGGACCTGCAACTCCACTTTGGTCACCTGGCTTTTTACTGACACCCATCAATGGGGTCCTAAAGAAACGTATGTCAGAGATGACGTGTGGGCTGCATGGTGGGTACAGGTGTATGTACCGGATTTACGTACTACGCTGGGCATACGACAGAAAGCTGGCGTCACACTGAGTGCGGTGAGGGCCGCTCAGGAACCCAACACAGGAGGGTGCGTACGAGGAGTCCTCAGTCCTCAGCCTCCACACGGCAGGTCACTGACCACGCCAGGTCCTGCAGTGGGAGCACGGCATCGCATGAGAACATGGGCAGAAAGGTGTAGGGGTTCAGGGAGGGACCGAGTTCCGAGGGAGGACACAGCGTCAGCAGAGATGAGCACATCATGTGAGGCCCTTGCGGTGGGCGAGAGCTGGGGAGATGTGCCCCAACCCGCAGAGCCCACGGGACCGACTACGGGCTGAGTGGCCCGTGTCTGAAATGCATGGGGCCAGAAGTGTTGTGGATTTGGGGTCTTTTCCAATTTGGAATATTTCTATTATCCTTACTGGTTCGGCATCCCTAATCCAAAGATCCGAAATCTGAAATGCTCCAATGAGCATTTCCTTTGAGCATCCTGTTAGTGTGCAAAAAGTTCCAGATTTTGAAGCATTTTGGGTTTTGGAGACCCAACCTGGGTGTGTTTCCTGTTCCACCAGCAGCACATAGCACTGTTACAAGCAGAAAGGCACAAGAACACAGCCCCCTGGAAAGACATGGCTGCCAAGCACTGTGCTGGCACCCCGGCCTCTGGCGCCCTCACCCCAGAGCCACTCTTCTCCAGGATCGATGGCTGGGCCCAGCAGGAGGCTGCCACCCCTATGTCCTGTGGCCCCAGCTGTCTCCACCTGGCACCCTCTCCTTGCCCACACCCACCTTCCACGTGGAGACCCCTCTGAGGCACCTCGGCCTGCCCTGCCGGCAAGCACTACACAGGCGGCTGGGCTTCCGGCAAGGCCATCAGCAAGGCAGGGACGGCCGGAGTGACCTGCTGTGGTTACCACTAGAATAGCTCCTCCTCTGCCCTAAGCAAGGCCACTCCATCGCCTTAATTTGCACGAGGAGGAGAGATTGCCGGACAGTATTAATATTCTCCAACAGAACGTGAAGACCCCTAACTGTTTTCTACCAGTCCAAGGGGGAGGGGCTCTCCTCGTCTGACCCGCACATGCCCTGTGATCTGCGCCGGCGCACTGAGAAAGGAGCAAGGCGGCACCACGCATTCCTCCCGGCATTCCTCCCGGCACTCGGCCATGGCCACAGCAGCAGAGGAGGAGCACGAAATCGCACACGGCAGGCCACGCTGGCAGCCTGCGGTGTGCTTGGTTGCTTTTTGCAATGGACAAAAACCAGCTGTCCTGAGGTGTAACTGACACTTTCTTTTTAACAGAATTCTTTAAACAAAACGGTTCGATGTGAACATCGAGAGAAACGCTAGACGTGGCACTGAAGCGCTCTGGCACGAGGCTGAAGTGCCGACGACCACCTCCGCCCGAGCACTGGTCCGGCAAGACAGGCAGGCGGCCGAGGGTCAGGACTCAAGCAAAGTCTGCCTGTGGGACGCTGTGGCAGGTCCCACCTCACCCCAGGTCAGGTGGGGCTGGCGCATCCGAACAGGCTCCCACCTCTCTGACTCCTCGGTGCCGCCGTTCACGGGTCTCTGACCACCGTGAGAAAATAGCCGCGGCATTCCTGGCCGGAAACAACAGTGACGGGGAGAGGACTGACAGGTGTCCACAGTGATACGCCGCCAGTGGGGACCAACGCCTTGGACGCGTGCAGGTGCGCTGCCCACCCCGGCGCCTGGCCCAAGGCAGGGGGACGTGCCAGTCCCACCCGCAGGACTCATAGCCTCACCGTCTGCCACCTGAGTGTTGGATTTCCTGCTGCCCGGGGCCACCCCGAGCTGAGGGTCCCTCTCTCACGACTCAGGCTGGATGTGGGCAGTGTCGACGGCACAACGGGGCTGGAGGGAGCGGCCCTCCTCAGTGGACGCTGGGGGACAACTGCGTGCTCCGCCCAGCCAGGGGGCCTGAGGGCGGCCAGCTCTCCCCTCGCCTACCCTGATGGACAGGTGTTAGGGCCAGGCTACTTGCACGTCCAGGGTGGGTGTGGACGGCCGTGCTGGAGGCCTGCTTCACCCTGGCGGCTTCGCAGCATGCCAGTCAGCACCTGCATTTCAGACGGACTGGCACCCACCTCCCACCTGTGTAGACGAGCTCGCGCACTCTGGTGGCATCTGGCTGACAAGGAAACGTCTGCCCACCCAGAGTCGACTCCTGCCCCAGCCATCCAGCGACAGCCCACCCCAGAGTCCTGCCAGGGCCACTGCCCGCCAGCAAGGCCGCGGGTGACAGCCCTGCAGGCTCTGCCCGGTGTCCTCGCCGCAGCTGTCTGGTGCTGCTTCCCCTCCTGTCAGGTCCTGGCTTAAACATCGTCTCATCAGGGGTCTCACAGCAGAGAGGATGAGGGAGGGAAAAGGGAAGCCCCACCTGCTCAGGCCTGACCCCATCTGTGCACGTGCCTCTCCCTCCTGGAGACCCCTCAGCTAGTGCACTTGAGGCAGGCCTGTCATCCTCACAGAACAGAACCGAACCCTCCCTCTGCACGAGCAGCCTGAGCCCTGCCGCCAGCCAGACGGGCAGGGCCGACAGGTGGGGCATGCAAGCCGTGCACCCCTGGCTAGGGGACCCCAGTGCTCTGTGTCCTCTGCACGCAGGCACCTCTGGGCTGCACCAAGAGCAGGCCACACGTGGGGAAGGGAAGGGGGATGCCACGCATGTTGCCGGGGATGACACCCGCAGGCCACGCCTGAGCGAGGCAGAGGCAGAGGCCGTGACCCACAGCACCGGGCTTTGCCATCTGGTTCTAGGTAAGTTTATAAACACTTCATCATTTCCAGGGTCCCCGTTTGTGGTTTTGTCCAGTAAACGAGAGCACCTTCTAAATGAGAAGCGATCCTAATGTACTTGCAGGAGTGGGAAATGGCCTTCTGGCAGATCTCTGGGACTGCACCAGTGGACGTGGCCTCACGCCAATGCCGTGCCAGACCCCAGGAGGGTGGGACGGCCTGAGTCTGTCCCGTCAGGCCACGTGGAAGCCCTAAGGTGTGAGTGGCAGGATTTGGTAAAGTTGCTGTAGGTTAGGCTGGTTCAAGAAAACATCTAAAGCAAATGTAAATCTAAATTTATATAAATGGATTTTTTCGCTCTCTCCCAGGGATGGGCATTTCAAAAATATTCATCGTTCAACTCCGTTCCACACTGAACAGTATGGTGGACTCCTGCATTTGTTAGAGGTGTGGCATCGGGAGGGGAGGGCTCAGCCCTCCAGTAGCCATGCTGCCCACAGACTCTTGTCACGGCACACACAAGGGCCACCGCTGCTCACAGACTCCTGCCACGGCACACGCGAGGGTCACGGCTGCTCACAGACTCCTGCCACGACACACACTAGGGCCACAGCTGCTCAGACTCCTGCCATGACACACGCGAGGGCCACCGCTGCTCAGACTCCTGCCACAACACATGAGGGCCACGGCTGCCCAGACTCCTGCCATGACACACGTGAGGGCCACGGCTGCTCACAGACTCCCACCATGACACACGCGAGGGCCACTGCTGCCCACAGACCCGTCAGCTGGGCTGTGCTGAAGGCTTGCTGTGCTTTAGGTAATAATGTAGGTAACCTGTAACGTTTCTATGCATTTTAAAGGTTGTAAAAGTAAAAAAATAAAATAGCGTTTGTATTTGAAAGGATAAAATTATAAGTCTTAGGTAATTTCAACATCTATAAGGTTTGACTCTCAAAACTGTAAGGAATTTCAGTTTAAATACTGATGTGAGGTTCTCTATGTGTTTAAAATGTAGATTATTATGTATTGAACTTAGCACAATGCCTGCATGAAAACAGATGTCTGTATCACCTATGTAAGAAATAGAGGTTAGGTTTATTTCCTACATCACCCTGTAAGCCCCTTCTGTACATAATCCAGGCCATGGAAAATATCAAAGTGTTACCATTCGAACGCTGTGTTGGTAAAACGCTGTCATTTGTGCTTTTTTTTCGTAAGCACGGACCTTCCATGAGAGGCTTCCACTGAGTAAATCACAAGAATTGGGCCTTGAGCCTCAAGCCTGGAAATTATTTGTCTCAATAATCAATGAAAACTGGACATACCAGCACACGTATGTGTTTATCTACTTGTAAATACACAGACTGTTTCTGAAACGGAGGAGGGCGGTTTTCAGCAGAAACCGGCAAAAGGCGGTGCTGAGTGGGCGGGTGGCGGGAGCCCGCGGCCATCTTACCTGGTCCCTGGTCTCTCCACGGCTGTCCTTGACCGGAACGGCTGTACCCAGAGTCCGACCGGTGGGAGCTGGAGCCCTGTCTTCCCCACCGCCCTGCGGGAACATGTGGTCAGCGCATCAGCAAGTTCTCCAGTGACATCAGTCTGCAAACTTTTCCACCGCTTAAAACCACAGAGGGAACGCATGGAAATGCGAATGTACCAGCCTGGGGGCTGGGCCTCAGGGAGGGCCCCCAGGACCAAGCCCACCCCTCGGGGCTCAGGCCAGGCACGAGCAGCTGAGGACAAAGGCCCCAACGTTCCTGGACTTCGTGACCAAGCCCAGGCTCCCCTCCCCCCACTTCTCCGCAAACTTCATTAACACACACTTTTCCAGCTCTAACCCTTCCATGAATTCCTAGACCCTGGCACCTTGTGCTGTTAGTCTCCGCTTGAAGGCCTGAGTACAAACTCTGGTGTGATTTCCTAAAGACCTTAATGTTCCACAGTGCTCCACGGGGAAAGAAGGCCCCCCTGCCCTGGTGCGGCCCCTGCTGCAGACACTGGGAGCGTGTCCCTGGTCAGAGCCGCCCTGCGCGCTGGACTCCCCAGCGAGTGACTCACATGCAGTGCGACGCCCTCCTGTACTGTTCGGCCAGCTGTGGACACAGTGCAGGGACAGCTCAACACACGTGGACCACAGGCCACCTGGGCCTTTGATTATGAGTGAAGGGGGATGTGTCCCGGGTGCCCACAGGCCTTGTGCCAGCACACGCTGGCCGGGTCACCCTCGGGACTGGCCCCCCTCCTCTGGGGCCCTACGGTCTCTGGGCCGTTCTCCTCAGCTGTCTCCCTATACTGTCTATAGAGTCATTGTCCTAAAAAGCTCACTTCTGATCACATCACTTCAAAAACCTTCACAAGCTCCCCAATTTACAGGTGATAAAAAAATCAAGATTCTCACCTGGTGTCCAACAGCCTCCTGACGTAGAGACGTCTAGTGCCTCTAGTGCCTGCTTAACTTCCCTGATTCTTCCCCCATTACAGCTTTAACCCAGAGCTAACCACTGAGCATCTCCTGAAGCCCCAGGGACTCTCCTGTGGCGCCCCAGCCCTTCGCGACTGCTGCCCTCGTGTCTGAGCTGCCTGTGGACAGCACTAGTGACGCGCCCATCGTATCTGCCCAGCAAACACATGTGTGCTCATCTCTCGGCCCCTCAGGGCTGGCACGAGCTCATGGATGATACCTGGTCCCTCCCAAGCCCGGTGCTGTGCCCTCACATAGAGTGACCGGCCTCCTGCTCTGAGGAGCTGTGGCTCACAGCCGTCAGCTCGGGTACAGAGGCCACCCCCGGGGAGCCAGTCAGCGCTGCAGCAGCCTGGCTGTGCGGCCGTGTGAGCAGGCAATAGCCCAGCCAGGACTGTGGCGCCCACCGTGTCCCAGCACGGGCCGGGCCAAGCGGCCCGAGACTCCAGCCCGAGCTCTGCCACTAAGAACCTGTGTGGTGCTGGGGGAGGTGTATGGGGCTGAAGGTCCCCTCAGCAAAGTGAGGGCTGCCCCATCTGGCCTGAAGCTGGGTTTGTAAAGAACATGATGACACCGGTGACAAAATGGGAACAGTTTCCAAGTCATGTAAATGATTGTATCTCTTAAAACGCAGTTTTCCTCACTAACTTGGAATAATAGGACAGGACACCCAATTCTGCCCATCTGTATGTACACGTCATTGGAAAGTAGTCAAATGAGTTTCTGTAAAGACTGTAAGTAACTGTACTACTGCATTAAACAGGCAAGACTAAGGTGAACACATGGGCCACCTTTAGTGCTCGAAACAAACTCGTCACACAGACAACTCTCAGGCCCTCTGAAGTTCAGAAAGAGGAGTTTAGACACACAGTGATGTTGCAGCACAGACTGCATCCGGCCTCTGCAAGTTTCTCAGCCACTGGTTGCAGCCTCACTGGCAGTCTCGATTAGGAGCGGGAACCGGGGGCACCTGTCGCAGCCCCACTGGCAGTCTCGATCAGGAGCAGGAACCCCGGGGTGCCTGTCGCAGCCTCACTGGCAGTATCAATTAGGAGCAGGAACACCAGAACACCTGTCACGGCCCCACTGGCAGTCTCGATTAGGAGCGGGAACCCCAGGACGCCTGTCACGGCCCCACTGGCAGTATCAATTATGAGCGGGAACACCAGAACACCTGTCTCAGCCCCACTGGCTGTCTCGTTTAGAAGCGGGAACCCCAGGGCACCTGTCGCGGCCTCACTGGCAGTCTTGATCAGAAGCGGGAACCCCAGGGCACTGTGAGTACGGTGCAGACTTCTGAGTACCAACTGCCAACCAATTAAGGGAACAGGCAATGCAGAGAGAATGTTGTACATTTATTTTGCATGAATACACTTTGCTTTGGGGTCTCAAATTCTGTTTACCTACAGTTGGTAGGAGAAAGGTAAAATATGGAGAAAAGGACTGGGAACTGGGGAGAAAGCAGCCTTCCTCTCAGCATCTGAAAACAGCTCCACACCCCCTGGCTCACTGTGTTCCTTTAACAGTGTGACTGGGATACATCCACGGTGGCCGTGACAGCACAGAGCCACTGAGAATGAAATCCGCAAGGCTGACACCAACTAAGACTCCTGGACGTAGTCTGTGTGGGTAGGAGTTTGGGGCGAGTTCTCTTATTCCATCAAGAAAAACAACAGGGCTGTTATAGGTACAGACATGAACCAGAGGAGGACATGAAAAAATAATTAAAAGAAATAGGAAATGAGTAAGATGTTCAACTTCACAGACAAACAAAGAAGCATCCAATTAATGATACACATTATTCATCTATCAAATTAGCTTCAAAAAACCAAGCTGGGCACAGTGGTTCACGTCTGTAATTCCAGCACTTTGGGAGGCTGAGGAGGGAGGATTGCTTAAGCCAGGAGTTCAAGACCAGTCTGTACAACATAGCAAGACCCCATCTCTACAAAACAAATTAGCCAGGTGTGGTAGTGCGTGCCTATAGTCCCAGCTACTCCGGAGGCTGAGGCAGAAGGCTTGCTTGAGCCCAGGAGTTTGAGACTGCAGCGAGCTATGATCACACCACTGTGCTCCTGCCTGGGTAACAGAGCAAAACCCTGTCTCCAAAAAAAAAAAAAAAAAAAAACCGAAAAACACATTTATAAATGCTATCAACAGTACCACAAAACAGAAATTCTTGCTCACTGCTGGAGAAGGAATTAACTGATGATTTACCTAAAGTTGATTACATTTGGATCCATAATACTGCAAACTATGATACTCAAAATACTTTAAGGAAATAATGTACACAAAAGCATTAGGACTAACGAGAAAAATGGAAACACCCTCAGAGCTCAAAACCGGAGAAATGTCCCGTAAGTATGGACCATCGCGTGGTGGAAGACTGTGCAGCCACTGCCAAGAAGAACTGTACCAGGAGAACTGTCCAGTAAGTACGGACCATTGTAAGGTAGAACACTGTGCAGCCACTGTCAGGAAGAACTGTACTAGGAGAATTGTCCAGTAAGTACAGACCATCGCGTGGTGGAAGACTGTGCAGCCACTGTCAAGAAGAACTGCACCAGGAAAACTGTCCCATAAGAACGGACCATCGCGTGGTGGAAGACTGTGCAGCCACTGTCAAAAAGAACTGTACTAGGAGAACTGTCCCGTAAGTACGGCCCATCGCAAGGTAGAACACTGTGCAGCCACTGTTCAAGAAGAACTGCACTGATGCAGCTCTGACCGTGTCCTTGCCCAGATGCTGAGTGGCAAAGCAGCTGTGCAGCCACACAGAGCACGAGGCGCAGGGACAGGAAACACAGAAAACGCTGCTCACAACTGATCTGTCAGTGCCTGTCAGCTTTAGGGCACAGAACTGAATATCGTTTATATTTCCTTTTTAATTATTTTCTTTATACTCTAAATTCTCCTAATATACTTTTACTATCAGAAAAAAAAAACTTTTGTCAAATAAACAAACATGACCCAGGTGGCCCCTGTACTTTGGGAAATCCTAGAGAGAAGTTTATGCACCTAGAGAAAGTGTTCTTAATTACTTAATTAACAAGTCAATCCTTTTGAGAATTTTCTTCCTAATGGGACCCGAATTCAAACCAGAATTGTTTTCTTCCAATTTCATCAGCCTTTTCTTGGAATTATTTTACCAAGAAAACTCAGGAAGCAATCAGGGTCTATGCTCATGGGGCCTCCAGAACCTTCACGCTCTCAGGGAAGCAAAGCGTCTGCCCACCTGTGTGGTGCGTGCCCCAGTGCGCCCTGGCCACGATGCGTCTGTTCTCCCTCACGCAGGCCTTGCAGACGACCGCTTTCAGGTTGTGGAATTTGGTGAGCCGAGATCTCTGCAACAGACCAGATGCCAGTGAGACGCGCAGGGTCCAGATCGCACAGAGCAGGGGCAGCCGTGGCGTGGGGGGAGCCTGCGGCACACGCCCCGTGTGTGAGGCTGCACAGTGTCCCTTTAACAGGGTCGCCTCACAGAGGGCCTCAAGAACTGGTATTCTCCTGAACTGCCTAGAAAGTGACATCCAGCAGCTACGTCGTCTTCTGTCTTCTGTACGGTAAACATCATTTCTAAGAAAGAATCTTCAAGCCCTACTGTGACAATTTAGCCAATTACCATACAATCTTATCTAAAAAAACCCTACGCATTTAACGTATCTTATTATTTCAATTCTTAGTTATAAGAACATATTCAACGGAAATGCCAACATCACAAAAAACAGCGGCAGACTGAAAAACGGTGCATTCAATCTCTCCTTCCAGCGTCCTGTTTTACTACTGGATAGTCTACCCTATAATCCTTAATTTTTTATAAAACTACCAGTGTGATCCTATCATCACTTTGTACTTGGTCAAGAGATCAGACACAGAAAGACGGTGATCTCCGCTGTCTACCGTTGACCGTCTACCGCTGACTGACCATCCACAGTCTGACAAGGCCACTTCCACCTTGTCTACAGGAATACGCCAAACCTGAGGAGTATTTTCCCTCTTACTCTGCTCTTGCTTTCTGTGCATAACTTGGGCTGCTTCTAAGTTCCCAACTGACAGTCCTAGGACACTCTGGAACTTTCTTCCTGGTGAGAACCAGTGATGGTGACACATCACCAAATGTGTTCTCTCCAGATGAAAAGCTCTGAGTGCTGGACCTAACAGGCCAGGTGCTCTCTCCTGTTCACACGGCGATGCAAACTGAAACACACTCCAAATGAGCTAGGCTGGAGGCCTCGTTTGGAAATCTTCCAGGAATCATGTGGCGATGTATTCACGGAGCCGGAGCAGCAGCCAGCGTCCCCAGCTCCACTGGCAGCCTTCGGGATTTTCCCAGTAGTAGGTCCTAACTCTCCCCGCAGGCCGGTCTCTGTCTGTGGGAGCGCTCGCTCTCCATCCCAGGGGCGAAAGCACTCAAAAACGTGCCCGGCTGGGCAGGGCGCTACTCACCCTGCCCACGCACAAGTGTTGGGGTCTCAAACCCTCGTTAAGTATTTTGGCAAAAGCTACAGGTTAGCACCCCTAATCTAAAAATCCAAAATCTGAAACTTTTAGAGCACTAATACAAGGTCACAAGTGGAAGATCCTGTACCTGACCTGTGTGAGGGGTTGTGGGCACAGTCAAAACTTTGTTTCATGCACAAAATTATTACAAATACCGTAGAAAATTCCCTTCAGGCTAAGGAGTGCATGGAGCATAAAGAAGTTGTGGGTTCACACTTGGCTGGCTTCCCCGAGGTCTCTCACTATGCAGGTGCGGCCGACCCTTGAGCAGCATGGTCTGAACTGCATGAGTGCACTGACGTGAGGACTTCCTTCCGCCTCTGCCTCCCTCCTCTTCCCCCTTCCTCCTCCTCAGCTCACTCCACGTGAAGACACCGAGGACGGAGACTTTCAGGATGACCCACTTCCATGTAATGACTAGTAAATACATCTCTCACTGAGGATTTTCTTAATGACATTTTCTCTTCTCTAGCTGACTTTGTTTTAAGAGTACAGTACATAATACATGTACAAAGCATGTTAACCGACTGTTTATGTTATCAGTGAGGCTTCCAGTCAACAGTAGGTTGTCAGTAAAGTTTTGGGGAGTCAAAAGTTATACGAGGATTTTCAACTGCACAAGGGGTTGGTACGCCTAAACCCCGCATTGCTCAGGGTCAACTGTTTATGCAAACATTCCAAAATCTGAAGTGAAATCCAAAACACTTCTGGTCCAGAGCACTTGGATGAGAGATACTCAGCCTGCACTATGCTGACATTGAAGACTAATGCTTCCAATCACGTATTTCCGGTTCTATGAATACAATTTAATACAATCCCATACTTGGAGAACAGTAATTTGAGAAATTTAATAGCAGTCTTAATGTTACCTGTGTAAATTTTTGAAGCTGGGGACTACGGGGCTATCTGTGCCGAGCACATCGGTGAACTCACATTTTGTTCTAAAAGAGCTTCCACACTGTATCCCTTTTCAGACTGCAAGTACTTCTGATGAAAAAGCTTCCCGTCAAATACATTCCAGGGCATGAACTCGCTCGTCTTCCAGGGGCAGCCGCAGGCACTGTTGACCAGGACCAGCGTGGTGAGGCCACGGACCAGGAGGGAGCCCAGCTGCACGGCTCTGGAGTTGACGTAATCGGGCTGTGGGAGACACACAAAGAATGTGAACAGGAGTCGCATGTACAGGAAATACACACCGTATGAGTCAGCAACGCACTCTTAACTCTGCTCAGAAACTGGTCAACAGGACGGTGGCTGCCTCCACCAAAGCCGGGTGTCAGGAGCTCGACAGATTACAGGAGGCCATGGGAACAGCGCGGTGGGGGATTCGAGGGGCCCCTCTTCACTAAGCTCGTCTTCACTCACCCGCCTGCCACCCACACACAACACAGCCGTTCACACGGGCAGTGTGGTGTCTCCTGCCCCAGGAACCTCTGGGCTGCGGACAGAAGGTCCCTTTACCCGCATCAACACTGTGGTCTCCGAGGACAACGCCCGCAAGATCATCCACTTCTTTGTGCTCTTCTAAAAAACCTTCTTCAAAGGCAAAGGGACAGGAAGGAAAGTCGGGAGCGTATCATTTTACACAATGATGAGTCTACTGTATTTTAAAAAGTCATACTTGTTTTAATTATGAGTGTTAATTGTTAAAAATCTCATTTTAAACAAATACTTATTTAAGAATAAAATGGCTTATGTAACTCATTGGGTTGATGGGCTGATAATTTTTACAAATTAAGAATGTCATACTAATATGACATACTTTTCACTGACAAATCTGCCTCAGTGTCCAGCACTCTCACTCACTGTTCTTGAATGGAGAGGCCGCCCTAAGGTTCCAGAGACTTCCTGCATTCAGCAAGAAACTGCATGAGAATGGTTTCTGGAACTCCTGGCTGGGCTGGCCTCTCGCAAAGCAAAGTGACACCTAGTATCCAAGTGATTCTGTGAACAAGGTAAATGCAACTGAATCAGTCATTTTCTGGTGTATATTGCTCAAATCAACCAAGAGCTATTTTAAATAAAACTGAAATAAATTAGGGGAAAAGTGACAGATGTTTTAGCCCCTTTATAAGTAAGCCTTCCTTATTAAAATAAAAGAAGCTTGACAATCATTTTAAGAAACTTATCATGAACTGGGATTATCTCAGAGTTTTTATTTTAGCTCCAACTCCAAATATAGGAGTATCTCAGAATTAATCTAAGGTTTAATCGAAATTTTTTTTTGTACAGCAGACTCTAAAAAATATCCTAAAAGACACTCATTCTTTAGAAGGAACAAAAACTAAACGAGCAGGTGGGGCTGAGCTGGCCCTGCCTAAAAGGGCACGCTGGTGAGAAGCTGTTTCCTACAGAGGCTGCAGCGAGCAGCTCCGCCCCCGTCTTACTTCACTCTCATCACAAAGCACCTTGTCGCCATCCTACCGGGCGCCAGCCGAGCCGAGCCCTGGCGCGTCTGCGTCCGTGCGCAGGCTGTACTGTGGGTCCAGCACTTGCTGGTCAACACGGGAGCCGGGAGCCACGTGTGGGATCTGAGTTCTCATCAGTCAGTGCAACGTCCAGCTTCCCAGATGCCCTTGCCACGTTTCCCGTACCCAGCGGCCACAGGTGTGCTGAGCGGCCAGCGTACTGCTCAGCACAGATACAGAACACTTCCTTCACTGCGGAGGGTTCTGCTGCACAGCTCTAGCCTCGAATGCTGTTTTTTCTTTGCAAACTGCAACTACCACCTCCCCACGCAGCCCAGCCCCAGCCAGCCCCAAGTCTCACCCGCACAAACCGTGGGTGCTCAGAGCTGCTGTTGGTGCCGTCCCTGTAGACGCTCCTTGTCTATACCTGCAACCTGGCTCCCCACTCAGCACACTCCACAGTGACTGCTCAGTTGGTGTCAACTGACTAGCGGACAATCTGCGTTAACACAGACGTTAGGTGTTTTCTCTGAGGATGCTGGGGGCAATTCCCTGACTTGGCAGACTTCCTGCAGTTCCTCCCTTCACAGCTGCTCGTCTGTTTTGAAGTGAATTTTAAATGAAGTAAATGAAGTATTTCAGTGGCCCAAAGCACAAACCCCGTGTGTGCCACTTGAGTGTTCACAAACCAGCAGTGTGGACACCACCAGGTTAAAGAGCAAAGACTCCTCTGCCCCCGAAGCCAGGCACTGACTTCTCGAGCCGCAGACAGGACTTGCTTTTCTTCCTGTAAAAATGAATCAGGCTGTATTTACTTCTGTCCCTGGCTGTGGGAGGTTTGTCCATGTTGTCCAAGTTCCTTCCCTCTTGCCGCTCCCTTGCCCGGGCACGGATGCCGGGATGCTGGCTGGGACCGCGCTGACCGTGTAAGTTTATTCTGAGGATCACGGACATCTTCTGACACTGAGCCTTCTTTCACCCGGTGAACACAGCACATCTCTCCATTCACGTAGGTCTCCTGCAGTTTCTTTCAGTCCTGTTTTGTGGCTTAAAACGCAGAGATTTCGCACAACTTCTGCTTTTTACTAATGTTCATGTTTTTCTTTGATGGTAGTTTAAGCTGAAAAATTTGGGAGTTACTTTTATGTTACTGTTTTATACATTTTGTTTTTATATGTTGACTCTGTATTTAGAAAACTTTAAATCTGCTTATTGATTCTAATTGCTGGTCTGCAGAGTCTTCTGGATTTTCCACACAGTTGTGTCATCTGCCCACAGTAACAGTTTTCTCTCTTTAAATCCTATGCTTTCATTTCTTTCTTCTGACTTATTCCGTTGGCAAGGCCCTCTAGTCTAACAGAACTGGGGAAGAAAGCACCCTGATTTACTCTAAAGAGAAAAAAACCTTCAATACTTCACCACCAAGTATGATTTTTGCAGATACATATTAGATTAAGGAAGTTCCCTTGGAGTCCTAGAGTTTGCCAAGAGTTTCCAGCATGAACAGGTACTGAGTTTAATCAAAATTTTTTTAGCATCAATTAACATAACAATACGCTTTTTTGCACTGTTACTAAATTGAATGACAATGGTTTTCAAATATTAAATAAACCTTGCATTCCAAAAACAAACCCAACCAGTCATCATGTCTTATCAGTTTTATATATTGCTATATTTGATTTGCTAATACTTTGTTTGAAAGGTTTGAATTTATTTTCATGAAACAGAATCACCTAAATTTTTATTTCTTGTGATGCCTCTGTTAGATTTTGGTACCAAGATTTTGCTGGGCTCATAAAAAAAGCTGTAAAGCTTCTTTCTTGTTCTATTCTCTAGAAGGATTAGTATAACGGGGATGCTGCTTCCTCCTGAGATGTCCGGGAGGCCCTCTGGCCTTGAGGTTTCCTGTGGGATAAGTTTTCATTTCAGATTCGATGTCTTTAGCAGACACAGAACCACTCGGGTTTTCTATTTCTTCACATTCAGTCTCATTAGGTTGTGTTTTTCAAGGAATATGTTTATTTTATCCAAAATTTCAAATGCATTGGTATAATATTCTCCTATCTCTTTAATGTCTAAATTTTCTATCAGGATGTCTCTCTTTTCATTCCTTAGACCAACAATTTATGCCTCCTCCTTTTCTTAATGTTGTTACAGGTTTATCAATTTATTTATCTTTTCAAATAATCAAATTTTTTTTTAAAAGACTTCGTATTCTTGGAGCAGATTTAGGTTCGTGGCAAAACTGAGAGGAAGGCAGAGGTTTCCCACACGCCTCTGCCTGCCCCAGGCCCAGAGGGCACATCTGCCACAACCGACGGAGTCCACAGGTGACAGCAGCACTGACACTCGGTGCTGTGTCTGGACAGTGTGTCCATGACGAGAGCACCCTACAGAGCAGCCTCCCTGCCCTGGAAACCCTCCCCACAGTCCTCCGGCACCCACTGATCTTTTTACTGTCTCCATAGTTTTGCCTTTTCCAGAACATCACATACTTGGAATCATGCTGTATGCAGCCATCTCAGATTGGCTTCTTTCAATTGGTAACGTGCTTTTACCGTCCCTCCGTATCTCCTCACGGACTGAGAGATGTACTGTTAGCACTGACATGCCACTGTCTGGGTGTGCCGCAGTTTGCGTATCCACTCACCTACTCAAGGAGATCCGGCTGCCTCCAAGTTTTGGGAATTATGAATAAGGCTGCTAAAACCTCTATGAACAGGTTGCTGTGTGGACAGAAGATTTCAACTCCTTTGGGGAAATACCAAGGGGTGTGATTGCTGGATCACATGGTAAGAGTATGTTTAGTTTTGTAAGAAACTGCCAAATTGTCTTCCAAAGTGGCTGTACCATTTTGCATTCCCACCACCAATGAATGAGAGTTCCTATGAAGAATCAACTTTAAAAATGTTTTTATTATACATTTGCTTGCTATTTCATCAATTCCTGCTCTTTTATTATTTCCTTCCTACCACAGTCTCTAGGCTTGATTTGTTCTTTTGCTAATTTATAGAGAGGTATGCTTAGATTGTTGATCTTTAGCCTTTCTTTTTTCCAAACATATTCATTTAATTCTACAAATTTCCTTCCAACAACAGCTTTTAACTTCATCCCACAGATTTTGATATGTAGAATTTTCACTGTCATTCAAAATATTTTATAATGTCCAGTGTGGTTTCTCCTTTCACCTGTGAGTTATTTAGAAAGATATTACTTGGCCGGGCGCGGTGGCTCACGCCTGTAATCCTAGCACTCTGGGAGGCCAAGGTGGGCGGATTGCTCAAGGTCAGCAGTTCGAAACCAGCCTGAGCAAGAGCAAGACCCCGTCTCTACTAAAAACAGAAAGAAATTAATTGGCCAACTAAAAATATATAGAAAAAATTAGCCGGGCATGGTGGCACATGCCTGTAGTCCCAGCTACTCGGGAGGCTGAGGCAGGAGGATCGCTTGAGCCCAGGAGTTTGAGGTT
>CAUYRT010040710.1:0-49363 GCA_963574885.1 Lepilemur ruficaudatus | reverse complement strand
GCTCAAGGTCAGGAGTTCGAAACCAGCCTGAGCAAGAGTGAGACCCCCGTCTCTACTATAAATAGAAAGAAAGAAATTAATTGGCCAACTAAAGATATATATAGAAAAAATCAGCCGGGCATGGTGGCACATGCCTGTAGTCCCAGCTACTTGGGAGGCTGAGGCAGAAGGATCACTTGAGCCCAGGAGTTTGAGGTTGCTGTGAGCTAAGCTGACGCCACGGCACTCACTCTAGCCCGGGCAACGGAGTGAGACTGTGTCTCAAAAAAAAAAAAAAAACACCTTTGGGTAGATTTACTGTGTGGTTCCCGGGGAAACCACATCCACATCATCTGTCTGTCAGTAAATCTCTACGATTCGCCTACTTCAAACCAGGCACTATTCTAAGTAGTAGGGAGGGGATGGGGCTGAGAAAAGCCCAAGCCCCAGCCGTTGCAGTGCTTGTGGAGAGACAGAGACAGGCCAAAGAGCAGGCAAATACAGCACGTGGCGTTAAGCAGAGGAAGGTGCTTTGAAGAATAATAAGGTGAGGTAGAACGACAGCCTGGAGGTGCTGTTTGCGCCAGGGGTGAGGGATGACACCGGAGCACAGCCGTGAATCAGATGAATGGTGTGCTGTGGCCTGGTCTGGAGAAAGATATTCCAGGCAGGGAACCCCAGTGCAAAGGCCCTGGGCTGTTCCAGGAACTGCAGGGGCCCCTGTGGCTGCAGTGAAGGGTGGGAGGGCAGAGCCTGGCCAGAGGGGATGGCATCGGGCTCTGGGATTTTATTCTGAATGCCATGGGAAGCCGTGGGAAGGTTTTGAAGGAAGTGGAAGTAGCATGGCATGATCACTTTTCACACACATCTACAGGAGATAAAAAGGCCTGATAAAGCCTAACAGATTGAGGGGGAGAGAGGAGGCTGCTGTAGAGGGCCCTGCTGAGGGGACACGGGGCTCTGCCTGGCCGCAGGAATCTTCTACCCCTCCTGCTTGGTACTTCTTCCAACCCCAGAAGGCAAATCCTCTCTGAGATCGCTTACCTGCAGCCTGCCCATGGCCTGGCACTGGGGATGGGCACGCTCCTGAGACAGTGGGTGCCCTGGGCCACCACAGGCATCCTGTGAGCTCTCAGGGCCTTGCTGACTCTGCCACCAACAAGTCTCCTGTTCCAGCAATTCTTTTCACAGCAATCATAGGAACTGCTGGGAGGGTTTACATTTTCCATTTTCTCCATAAAAAGAAAGACAAGAAGGCTAGAGGAGTTGAAGCAGAATTTATGAATCTATGGATTTCTTATTTCATTTTATTTATTTATAGCTGGGATCTTGCTTGTTGCCCAGGCTGGTCTTGAACTCCTGGGCACAAGTGATCTTTTCACCTTAATCTCCCAAGTGGATTCTTGAAGTGACCCCAGAATTCAAAGTATTCACTTCCTCTGGGTGTCACAGCCTGGGTGTATGGGGTGTCCCTCTTGCCTGTCAGGGGCTTGATAGCACCTGAACACCTACATAAGGTCAGCACTTCTTGTCCTCAGTAGATGCTGGGCTTTCTTCTGGCCTGAAATAGATACTCAGCTTTCTGGTATTTGCCAGTCCCTGCACTCTGAAGCAGGCACCCCAGTTAGCAGGTGAGTCTCCAGCAGGGCTCTTAGGGAATCAGGGTGAGCATCAGCAGAGAACCCCTGTATGCAGGACAGGAAGGACCCAGAGCGATCCACGGAGGAGGCAGGAAAGTGCCCAACAAGTACATGTGCAGCTGCCACTGTGTGCCAGACTATCCCAGGTGCTTAGGGGACACAGTGAACAAAAGAGGCAGAGGTCCCAGCTTTCAGGGAACTTACAGGCCAGTGGGAGATGGCTCCCCAAGCTGAGCTCCTGCCCTCTTTCCCCAGTAGAGGTTCTACTATCACGACTCAGGGATTAAAATGTTCCCCCAAAGGCTTCGGCTGCGAGCTTTCCCCATGTTGCTTTTCGGCCTTTGCAAAGTCAGCTAGAAAGCGTCACAGTAATGATAAAATCACTCCTCAGCATTCATTCCGCAGACATGTATTGTGTGCCTACTGTGTGCTGGGCACTGTTATACACAGAACGTTTATTGCTATTCATCGAATTTTTAAAAACTTTTTATAATTTGTATTTTGTTGTGTTTTCTGCCACAAGCAGAAGTCACTTACACTGCAAAAGAAAAAAATTATTCAATGACACTTGTTAAACATAGTAAGACAGACTTTGTTCAGGACCATTGTGGTAAGTATAGGGACCATGGCAATGGGGTTTTGCAGTGGGGAGATTGAGCTCAACTCCAAATACAGCATGGGCACAGGGGCTGGGAGAGGGGAAGCTCTGTGGAGGGGTCAGCAGATAGAAAACTAGTGAGAGGGAGACAGCAGGGGTCAGGGGGATTCTGGCTAAACTGACCTAATGGGATTCTTGCAGAAGACAGGCCAAGGTGATCAGACATCCCCTAGGGGATGGTGCGAGGCTGGAACCTGATCAGATGTCAAGGGTGATCAGATGTTGAGGATGCGAGGTTCTTGCTGAACATACTTAGCAGGGTTCTTTGCTAAGCCTGGGTTTTACAAGGAAGTGCACGGATGGGCTTAGCAGAAGATTGAGAAGCCTGGCTAAAGTTTGGTCAAGCAAAGAATCTTCGTCAATACCAATGTGTATATTTGTGCATATTTAAAGAATGTTATAACTAATGTAAGTTAAATCAAGGCAGATCTGTACCTAACTGGAGTCTATCTAACACTAAATTTGAAGGGAGGGCTTGGGGAAAAACTGCAGACTGGAGTGGCAGGCGGGGCAGAGGTTTCCCAGGGAGAACACCTTTTATTGCCCTTCGATGGGACCTTGTGGTGAACTAACTCAGCAAAGGCACAAACAACCCTAATCTCAAGTGATGTAAAGAAATAGAAGACCCCTGCTCTAGTGCAGACTTTCCTTTCGTTGATAAGGGTCTTCCTCCGAGGGCCTTAAGTGTACCAGTGTAGGGACCAAGTCCCTTACACCTTAGTCACACGCCCTCCCCAAAAGAACCTCTAACCTTGCTTTGTGAATAGTAAAGATTTAATGAATGAATGAAGACAGAATTTTACACATTTTGGTCTATTTGTTCTTATCGACCATAAGAGAACTTAGCCTTCTGGGTCCTCCTAGAGAACAAATTATTTGCTCTTCAGATCTTACATCATCTCTACTTTTCTGTGGTGGTGGTATATTCTCCCCCTTTTCTTCCAGCCTTTTCTGTTTGGTCCCATATCATCTTCTCATTGAGGAAATCAACCAGAGTTTGCTTTTTATAACCTTTCCCATTCTGGTTGATTTAACTATTATGGGACCATTTTTATTTCTTCCTAAAGTATTCATATTTAATTACATGTTTTTCTTCTGCCTTTGGTTCAAGTGTGCTAATTATGTGGTATTTAGTCTGCCTCAAGTTTATTATTAGACTTCTCATTGTCCCTCCATTTGCTAAATTGCAGAGAATTTGTATTTTTAGGACTCTCTCCATTCATGGCGTCGTTACTTGAGGAAAGCCAAAGAAATATTAAAAAGTAGGCTTAACTCGATATTTTCAACTCCAGGTGTGGAATTCCACTTACTGACTTGGAGCCGGTTCATCCTGCTGAGCCAGCTTATGAGCATCACCTCAGTAAAGTCAATGAATGGCTGAAACACAAGGGGAATTGAGATACTGAAATGTCGTTTCATCAACAGCCTACAGTAGCTTCAGTTTGGCTCCTGCTTTACAATCTTGCTTTGAAGATGAATATAAAGTTACCTACATGGATAAACAGTAGCCTGGTTTACCACCTGTGACTCCACTGTGGGTCACTGATAGCAGGCAAATGGCCGACACCTGTTGCAGTGCCCTTCCTTTCAGTGTCAAGGAAATCCCACCTGCCCACCTCTCCCTCTTTTTGGCCATTTCACAACTTCATAGAATGATTAAGGGTATGACTACTATTACTGCTATTCTTACTTGGCTCATTTGTTCATTCCATCAGCCAACAGAGACCTTCTGCAGGGCTACCGTTTGGGTGCTAAGGATAAACCTCTGTACAAAACAATTAATGTCCCTGCTCCCATAGAGGTTGCATTGCAGTGGCAGCAACTGTACTCTAGATAAAAATAAATGAAAATATAATATGTCAAGCTCTATGGTAGATTGGAGCATTATTTCTCAATTTTTCACACTCAGCTCATATTGGAATTATGCATCAGACTTTGCCATGTGACAGTGAAGTTTCTCCACTAGGAGGCAGAGTACATTTCCCTGCCCCTCATGGTTGGGGTTGGCAGCGGGGTATTAGTTAGCATGATGTGAGCAGAGGCTTGACACACGCTTGTAGGGTTTGGCCTGCTTCTCGTACTTCTTCCATTGCCATAAGAACATGTCCAGAATAGTATTGAGTCCCTCAATAAGGAGACACCTGTAAAGCCAGCTTGGACCCAACACATAGCCCAGAGACAAGTCCAGCAGACCTGAAGACAGAAGAAGAACCACTCAGCTGAACCCAGCCTGGATCAGCCAATCCAGTAGACCTACGGATCCATGAACATGAGAATAGAGGCTTGCTATTGGATACAACTGAGTCTGAGGGGTGATTTGTTACAAAGCATTATGATGGGAAGAGCTGACTAATAGAAGTGTTGGTAAGAGCTAAAAGAAAAACAAAGCAGTAAGGGACAGAAAGTATGCATTGCAAAGAAAAAGGAATAATATTTTCTTGTGGGCAGCAGGATAGGCTTTCTGGATATGATGGTATTTGAGCAGAGACTTATAACATTCACCATTATTGAGCAGTTACTATGTGCCAGACACTGCATTATCTCATTCATTTTCCATACATTTAGTCTGGTAGATGTTGTGAATATTGTTATTTCTTTTTGAGACAGGGTCTCTCTGTGTTGCCCAGGCTAGAGTGCAGTGGCCTCATCATAGCTCACTGCACCCTCAAACTCCTGGGCTCAAGTGATTCTCCTACCTCAGCCTACAAGTAGCTGGGACTACCTGTGTGTGCCACCACACCCTGCTAATTTATCTATTTTTTTGTAGTGATGGGGTCTCACTCTTGCTCAGGCTGGTCTCAAACTCCTTACCTCAAGTGATCCTCCTGCCTCGGCCTCCCAAAGTGCTAGGATTATAGGCGTGAGCCACTGCACCCAGCTAATACTGTCATTTTTAAGATAAGGAAACAGTCTCACGGAGAGGATTTTGTGATTTGCCCAAAGTCTTACATATAGTAAATGAAAAGGTTGGGATCCTAGTCTGTTCTAACCCCAACCAGGTGTGCTGCAATGCACTTCTGCCACTAACCCCCAGAGACTGTACAGTCCCCACAAGTTAAAGGGCATGATCCACAACAAGACGGCCCTTACCTCAGATGCCTGCTGCCCTTCAAGGGTCTCCAGGCCACTCACACTTCTGACCAACTGTCTATAAATTCAGGGGTTCCCACAACCCCCTCAGGTTCAGTAATTCACTGGAGCAACTTGCAGAACTCAGGAAAGCACTATGCTTACAATTCCAGTTTTATTATAAGGGATACAGAGAAGAGGAGCAAGCAAGTGGAAAGATTTACAGAGTGGTTCTAAGGAATGCATGGCTTTCAGGGAATCAGGCCACATCACTCCCCTGGCACACATGAGTTCACCAACCAGGAAGCTCCCCTAAGCCTCAGTGCCCAGGGTACAGCCATGACTGATTGAATCAATGGCCCCATGAGTGAACTCAATCTCCAGCCCCTTCCACTTCCTGGAGGTCAGGTGGCTGGAAGTTCCAACCCTCTAACCCCATGGTTGGTTTTTCTGGTGACCAGCTATCTAGGGACCCATCAGGAGTTATCTCATTAACATGACAAAGATACCTCTGTTGTAAATTCCAAGGATTTTTAAAGCTCTGTGCCAGCAACATATGAATGAAAAATATAGTAACTGAAACTCCCTGAACAGGAATAGCAGAATTGATTCAGCAAAAGAAAGACTTTGTAAACTGGAAGAAAAATCCGACGAAATCATCCAGAAAGCATAACTGAGAGGTGATGAAATGGAAGATAAGAGAAGTTCGAAGATACAGAGAACAAATGAACTTCCCTCAAATGCCTACATAGAGCAACAAAAGGAAGAATAAGAGAGAAGTAAAATTTGATAACATAATGTTTAAGAATTTCTAGAAATGATGGAAAAACTTCAGCTTTCTCTGCTTCAGGAAGCCTAATCAATGTCAAGTCGTATACTAAAAAGACATCGGAGCTTCCAGATAAGTGAACATGTGGAGGTTCCTGGAAAATGGCACACGCAGAGCGGGCATGGAAGTTCCACGCTGCTTCTCCCATGCCTCAACCTACACATCTCTCCCACCTGGCTGCTCATCTGTACCCTTTGAAATATTCTTTATAATAGACCAGCAAACATTCCTTTTTCCAAATTTTTCTTCTCTAATCAAGGAAGAACCTGAGATGCCACTAACAGCTTCTGCTTGGCAAGACCTCTTCTATAGTATTCATCTTGGTGGTTAAAATAAATGGTCCATTCTTCCTGGAAATAGATTTTATTGAAGTGTTTACTGATCCAGCCCACACAGAAGAATTTGCCTATGAAAATTCTCCAGAGTTTATCCCAAAACTTTTTGAATATAGAAGATCATGTGGTAGTTTTGTATTACTGAGCTAAGGATACTAGCATCCACAATGATATAGACAAAATAAAGTATTTCTTCAATAGCATCCAAATAGCATCCAAAAATAAAAATACATTTGTATCTGAGCATAACATAAAGAAAGTATAGAATACCAAAAATAAAATTTTTTAAATCATCCAGAAAGGGGAAAAAAAATAACCAGGTTAAACACATAGGAATTACGAGAAGACTGACAGCTGATTTCTCAGGCTACAATGCTGCAAGGAGACAATGGAGCGATATCTTCAAAGGACTAAAACTGCCGACTTAGAAAGTACTAGAATGGGAAAAAGAATGGCAATTGAGGCTTTTAAAATAATGTGGCAATGGGAACCCAAAAAGTGGAATTTTTTTTGAGGAACTTCCTGGAAGTGCCATCAGTTGTATTTGTGAATTAAGGAATAGGTAACCTTCAATCGTAACTCTAAGATTGTCATGTCGATTGCCTCAGTTATGATATTGCCACCATAATCCGAAATTGTAAGTCCAAAAGGACTAAATTGGAGGAAGAGGATGAATTAGGGGTTTTGTTATTGTTATTACTATTATTGCTTCTGATTATATAAATATAGAACAAGACCTGGACAATGTACATAAATGCTCATTTTAATAATCTCTGTGATTTTCTAAGGTTGAAATATTTCATAGTTTTTTTGAGATGGGATCTCACTATGTTGCCCAGGCTGGTCTCAAACTCCTGGCGTCAAGCGATCCTCCCACTTCAGTATCCTGAATAGCTGGGATTACCATAATATTTTTAAAATATAAAGTGACACATATTCATAGAAGAAAACTAAGAAATTGTCAAAATATATCCCAGAAAACTTTAACCATTCATGACTAAAGGCTTAACTACTGTGAAAACTTGGCGATTCAAGATTTCAAATGCCTCAGTGTTTCAGTACCAATGGAACACTCAGGCAAGCATTTAGAGGTATGGGACAAGTGTAGATGCTGATTAATTTCTGATGGTTGGCTGAGCATTTGTTTAATCTTTGGTTGAGACTCTTGCACTTCAAGCAGAAGGGGAAAAAGCATGAAACCACGTTCTCAGCACTTTCTTCCCATGCTCTGTGCCTACTGCAGTGAACTGGGATTGACAACGGGAACGTGAGTCATGAATGCATTAACCTTGTTTCCTTGGGAACCACTGAGTGGAGGGGAGAATGCCGGTCACACTGAGCAGCCTGCTATGTGTAAGGCAATTAGTTCCAGGATTTGTCAGATGACAGTTCTATTTTGAGCACTTTCTTATCAATTAGGGGAAAAATATCTGACATGCAGAGATTTCTCAGCAGTTTAGGTTGCGACTTAGTTTATAAGCAACGGGAAGGCAAGTTCAAACTGCCTCATACAAAGATCATTATGATTTGTTCTACTCAGTGGAGGGTCTTGATCAATCGACTCAGGGTTGGGGTGTAAGGCAGGAGTAAAGAGGCTGGAGTTTAGCTCCTGCTCCTCAGAGTGAAAACAGATTGTGGCAGACATCTGCCTAATCCTCAAAGGCAGCACACACTTCAGCGTTTTGCTCTGGAAATTAATAGTGGTACGGATTATTGAAGTTCTTTTATGTTAATCATATGGATTTGGGAAAACTTTGAGCAAGAATAATACAAATAAACACAGCAACTGTAGTCATTTACTGTACACCAGGCAGTGTCCAAAATGCATACATCCATTAAATTGTCCAACCAGCCCAGCAAGCCCAGGGCACAGAATCTGGCAGTGGCAGATTGGCCTCCAGCCTGAGCATGACAAAAGGAAGCTACAACAGCTGTGAAGAAGTCATAACTGGAAGTTCCGTAGGTGTGGATAATATCCATTATTCACAAACTTAGAGTGTACTTATGCCCATTTTAAGTCCAGAAAACTGAGGCTTAAAGATCTTAAAGCTACAGTATTGGCTAAGGGCAGAGCAGAATTCGGGCCTAGCTCTGTCTGTCTGCAAGCCACAGTCTTCACCCTCACGATTCAGAGCATGGGCCAGCCTAGCAGTATGGGCTTCACCTGGGGGTTTGGCCTCTCCCCAGAGCTACCAACCTAGATCCTGCATTGTAATCCGACCCCAGGTGGTCCTGAGGGAAGTTTGAGTGACTCTGCTCTACCCTCATGCAGCCAAGGACAACTGAGATGGGAAACGTGCACCACAGGGCTCGCCTGGAGTGATGGAAACACAGTGGCAAATGAGTGCGTAGACAGACAGACAGACAGACAGGGCCTGGGATTTCAGAGGAGGAAGCTGGCGTCGAGGGCTGGCATGGTCAGGGAAATCTACCCAAAGGATGTGAACCTGGAGGAAATAGAGAGGATCCAAATCCATTCCCAATTTAAAAAATTTTGCGAAACATCCCCCACACCTGACCACCCTCCACCTCCATGCACAGGGGCCACTGGGGCCTCCAAATTGCCCCAGGCACTGTCTTTCCTGGAGGTCACCATTTTCCCGCTATCTAGTGACTGCCTCTATTGGAAAGCAGCACCATGTTGTGAGGACAGCTCAGGTGAAACACGGGATACTGTCTCCGGGCTGTGAGGGCACAGGAGAATGTCTCCGTCGCAGCCTCAGATCCTGTTTGGAAGTAGGTGTGGAGGGACTAGTCATGCAATTTCCCATTCCTGTGTCTCCCTCAAAGCAGTCTTGTAGTCAAAATCAGAAAAAGTCTATCTCCAAGGAATGCTTTCTGTATTTAAACTCAAAGATAAAAATATACATTTAAGGAAAAAATTGCACATATTTAGCCACTGTCTTAGTTCGCTCTGGTTGCTATAACGGAATACCTCAGACAGGATGGCTGACTCATATAAATAACTGTGATTGCTCACAGTTCTGGAGGGTGGGAGTCCAAGATCAAGGCACAGCAGATTCGATTCTTGGAGAGCCCCCACTTCCTGGTTCATAGGTGGCGCCTTCTCGCTGTGCTCTCACCTGATGGGAGGGCTGAACTAGCTCTCTAGGGTCTCCTCTTATGAGGGCACTAATCATATTCATGAGGGCTTTGCTCTCATGACCTAATCATGTCCCCAAATCCCCACCTCCTAATTCCATCACCTTAAGGTTAGGATTTCAACATTTGAATTCCCTGGGGTGTTACAAACATTCGGACCATAACTGTCACAAACAATGATTTAAGTCTATTCGCTAAGATAAGAATTTGTGTGTGTTTGTGTGATTCTCTGTGTACGTAGTCCCGTCTGGCATTTACCTATTTGCAAAAGAGATAGAAGATACCATTATTGATGCCAACTGAACATTAAAAGGTCAAATCTGAGACCTTGGCTGGTTTCCTGGCACCTGCCCTCCATCCAGCCTCCAGCGGCCTTACCCCAGGAAGCTGACACCATGACCTGTCCCACCCCAGCCAACCGACCCCCACAGCTGTATGCAGAACACCCAGGCCCTCCATCAGCCAGCTCCTGCCTTATTCTCCTTTATGGCACTGACAGCCACCTGACTTCATTTGCATACTTATTGTTTTATCTGTTTCCTGTCTACCTCCCTGTCATTTCTGCAAAGTCAGGGACTTCGATGATTTTGTTCACCACTGTATCCCCAGCATCTGCAAAACAGTGCCTAGCATAATAAACACTGGTTGAATAAATAAATATGTATGTAAATAATAGAAACTTGATTGAATTTACCAGTTAAAAGGAGCAGAGTGAGTGAGTATCATCGGGGCAGGATATGGTGATGACACACATACATCCCTGGCCTGGGGGTTGGAGTGTGCCTTGTTAAACATACCCATAAAAAAAACAAAAAAACAAGGTAGGCACGAAGGGAAAGGAAATGTATGCAGAAGCCATCTGAGTGAGGAGCTCAACAGATGTGTCACAAAGCCTGTCACAGGAAGGTGTCCACCTCTGAGCCCCATGGTGCAGCCCTATGGGGCAAAGGAAGCCACACCATGACACTAAAGCCCAGAAGCTGCTGCTGATCAGCACAGAGTGGAAATGATACAGGCCCTCAGAGACAAGTCAGCGGCATCTCTCCCAAAAAATGTTCCTTGGCACACAATCTTTGGAGATGAGCTGCAGGGAGCTAGTGTTCCTGGTCAAACAGGATTTGGAAACCCTGAGTTAACCAAGCTAATAGGGCTTCTTCCCTGTAGGACTTCCCAGAGTCTTGGACATGCCAATTCAGATGATAGCGCCCCTTGCTTGTGGTCTGGAGAGAAATGAACAGCGGGAGAGAGACTGGTGCGTGAGACCAGCAGGCCCTGGGGAAGAATCCGCAGGGAGGGTGGTGTTTAGCCTGCCTTCAAGGTTCTCCGGCTGAGGCAGTGGGCGGACAGTGGGGCCGTGTGCTGAGGGGAGACTGGACAGGGGGCCCCTGTTTAGCGGGGAACAGCAGGAGTTGGCCTGGGCATGTTGAGCAAGGGAAGTCTCCGAGAGACGCCGGGGAGATGACAACTGGGGCAGTGGGGACTGAAGCCAGCACTGAACTCACGGGAGAGTGTTGTTCTGCAGAACACCTGATAGAAAGTGCTGAGCCAGGAAGAAAAGGAGTGGGATATGTTCTGGACTCTGAATGTTCAGAGAACTGAGGATGATTAAGGGGCCTCAAGCTGCTCTGAGGGCATGTGGGGAGCCCCAGTGCCATGAGCCAGCTGTGTAGGGGCAGTTTAGGGGCTGTCGTCTCCCCTTACTCCAACTTGTCATGGACTCTTGACCTGCCCTTCAGGTTATTTGCAAACTATGGCATCAGGATTCGGCATGGGAACAAAATGTATACATTACATCAGTTGTAATATGCTAGGGATGGCAAAAAAATGCCACCTCCCTTGCCAACTCTCTCAGTCATGGCTGGTGAATGCTGAAGACTTTGGAGACCACACCCAGGGCTGTGATGGGCCATGTCTGCTGAGATGTCAGTGCGTCCTCCAGGGCCTCAGCCTTATAGGAGATCACATTCCAGGGCCATTTTCCATGAAGAAAGCAAGCAAAATAATGGATATTTAAGATGTCACATTGTGGTATATGGTAAGAGGAAAAATAAGCTAGGTAAGGAGATAGAAAGCGATGGAGGAGATGTTGGTCACGAAAGGCCTTTTTGGCCTGGGCAAGGTGGCTCACACCTATAATCCCAGCACTTCGGGAGGCCAAGGCGGGAGGATTGCTTGAGTTTGAGACCAGACTGGGTGAGAACCTATCTCTATGAAAATTAAAAAAGAAATCATCTGGTGTGGTGGTGCATGCATGTAGTCCCAGCAACTCAGTAGGCTGAGCAAGGAAGATCACTTGAGCCCAGGAGTTTGAGGCTGCAGTGAGCTATGATGATGCCACTGCACTCCAGCCTGCGTGACAGAGAGGCCCTGTCTAGAAAAGAAAAGAAAAGACAGAGAGAAAGGAAGGAAGAGAGGGAGGGAGGGAGGGAAGGAGGAAGAAAGGCCTTTCTGATCGTGTGATTGTTAAGTAGAGTAAAGAAGTGACGGAATGAAGCTATAGGTATCTGGGGGAGGAGTGCTCCAGGCAGAGAGAACAGCTGGTGCAAAGGCCCTGAGGTAAGAGTGTAACTGAAAGTTTTGGGAAACACTAAGGAAGCTGTGCGGCTGCAGAGACTGAGAGGGCTATAGAATGGTAGTCGGTAAGAATAAATAGTGGTTGGGGAGTTGGGTTGTGCTGGATCATGTTGGACCCTAAAGGCTTTTGTAAAGGTATTATTATGGAATTTGTTCTGGGTGAGATGAGAAGAGAGTTTTGAGCAAAGAAATGAGTGATCTCCTTTACATTTTAAAAAAACAACAGTGACTCCCATGTAGAGGGGCAGGAATAGGGACGGGAGACTACTGCGATAGTCCAAGCAAGGTATGATGATGGCTTGAATGGGATTAGGGTGAGAGTCAGTTGGTTCTGGATATATTTAAAGGTTATGTGAACAGGATTTGATAATGGGTCAGATGTGGGTTATAAGAGAAAGAGGAGCAAAGAATTATTGCAAGGACTTTGGCTTGAGCACTAGAAAACTAGAGTTGCCCTCTGCTGAGAGGGAAGACTGAGAGCAGAGCTGGGTTGGGACGGGTGAGGAGTGAGTTTGAGATGCCAGTGAGACGTCCTGGCAAAGGTGTCAAGGATATGTTTGTCAAATATAGTATCAGAGTTCAGGGAGGAAGTCCCAACCAGAGATATAAACTCAGATGTGGTCAGCACCCCGATGTCCTTAAATGTCCGGAGATGATATTCTCTGGAGAATCACCAGTGATTAAATTTTGAGATGTTAGATCATCCATGGAGTGAGAGATCTGAGGACTGAGCTTTGTGGTTTTGATATCTAGAAGCTGAGAAAACGAGGAGGATCTAATATGAAGACTGAGAAGGAGCATTTAGTTAATCATAAATGGTAGTTGCCAATTTTTTCAAAATTTTTAATTGTGTTTAAAAAAACACACAACCTAAAATTTACCATCTTAATCATTTTTGAGTGTGCAGATCAGTGACTTTAAGTACATTCACATTGTTTGGCAACCCATCTCTAGAACACTTTTTGTTTTGTAAAATTTTAACTATATATCAATTAAACAATAATTCCCCATTCTCTCCTTCACCCAGCCTCTGGCAACCACTCTTCTACTTTTTCCACGAATTTGACCTCATATAAGTGAAATCATACTGCAGTTTTCTTTTTTGTGACTGGCTTATTCCCTCAGCATAATGTTCTCAGGGTTCAGTTGTGTTGCAACATACATCAGAATTTCCTTCTTTTTTAAGGCTGAATGATATTGCATTGTATGTATGTACCACATTTTGTTTATCCTTTCATGCATCATTGGACACTTGAGTTGTTTATACCTCTTGGCTATTATGAATAATGCTGCTATGAGCGTGGGTGTACAAATTATATTTCAATTTTTGGGGGTATGTACTCAGAATTGCTGGATCATATGGTATTCCTATTTTTAATTTTTTGAGGAACCTCCATACTGTTTTCCATAATGACTGCACTGTTTTATGTTACCAACAGGGCACAAGGGTTCCAATTTCTCCGCATCCTCCCAGCGCTTGTTATTTTCTGATTGCTGTTGTTTTTGTAGTGGCCATCCTAGATGTGTCAGGTGATATCTCATTGTGGTTTTGATGTGCATTTCCTGGATGATTAGAGATGTTGAGCATCTTTTCATGGGCTAATTGGCCATTCATAAATCTTCTTTGGAGAGATGTCTATTCAAGTCCTTAGCCCATTTTAAAGTCAGGTTATTTGATTTTTTTGTTGTTGGGTAGTAAGATTTCCTTATATATTCTAGATCTTACTCCATTATTTGATATAAAATTTGCAAATATTTTCTCCCATTCCATAGGTTACCTTTTCACACTATTGATTGTTTTCTTTGCTGCGCAGAAGTTTTACAGTTTGAAGTGGCCCCATTTGTCCACTTTTGCTTCTGTGCCTGTGCTTTGGTGTCATATCCAAGAAATCATTGCCAAATCCAATGTCATGAAGCGTCTCCCCTTTGCTGTCTTCTAGAAGCTTCATAGTTTCAGGTCTTAACATGTAAGTCTTAGGTAGTAGTTATTAATTTCATTGTCATTATTATTACTACTGCTGCTGCTGCTGCTGCTCACCAAAGACTCCTGCCACTGATGTGGAAAATTAAGAGCTTACCGTGGTTCATGTTAATCTAATCAGTACTGACTGTGTTCACTCACACATAAATCTCTCTACTAACCTCGGTAGTGGGAATATAAAAGAAATAGAAAGCTGTGATCTTTTCTCTTAAATAAGGCCTAATATACAGATGAAATATTACTCACGTGTGTTCACAATGCCACCTCTTGACTCCCTTGCAGGCCCAGCTCTTGCTGGGTGCAATATTCATTCCATTTGTAGTTGTTACTAATCCTCTGCTTGTTTCTAGCTAGGCTTCCTCCACTGTGAATTTGTGGAGAAACACCAAAGAGAGGTGCTATATCTCTAGCAATTAAAAGGACATTTCCATCAGGCATTTGAGCAAAATGAAAGGGCCCTGATGAAGACACACAAATTACAAACGTTGCTGATGCTGTGATTGGGCCTTGCCTTTCAGGAACAGTTACGAACGACAGAGAAGGGCTGTCATCTCTGCTGCGTGGCCCAGTCTTCATTCCCATAAGATCTTGGCAAGGGAAAGCACTTTTCTTCTAGCTCAGAACCCCCACTGTGGCCAAGCCAGCCCCGGGCCCTGCCCCTCCACTGATTTCTGGAGTCTGCCCAGACCAGAGAGACCATATAGTACTTTGACAACCTGGTTTCTGCAGCAAGAAATCCCGGCCTGTTTTTTCCTCCTGGCTGAACCACAGCTTTAGACTCTCCCTCTTCCCCACCCCCTTGACTGACTGTGGCTTTTCTGCATGGGAGGATGGACTAAGAACGCAGGCCTACATGAATCTGGGTTGAGGGAAGAAGCTGCCCTCTGGTCTGGATTAACTCAATAGCAAAGACTTCAGGAAGCAGCACTCAAGGAGCTGTCAGGTGCTATCTCACTGTGGTTTTGATTTGCATTTCCTGGGCGATTAAGTACCTCGTATAAGTGGAATTATACTGCATCCAAGAGGAGCCCCTGAGAGCTCACCTGGGGGCTTCCCAGGTGTCTAAATCCACTGCTGTCTGTATCTTCCCTAAAGAGAAGGCCTGTGGAGGGGCACAGCTGCTCAGAAGCTCAGAGGACAAATATGTCCTCCAGGAATAATTCCTAAGTACCCAAGAGCTTGGCAGCCTCACAGGATACTACATAGCCCTGGTACAAAGCTTGAGTTTTAACTGCCTATGAACTGAAGAAAATGACGAGGTTCATAAATTTGCAAAGGAGAGCTTTGTTTCTCATGAAGAGTTGCAGCCTGTGGGTGGCCATTTCAACAGGCTAGGAAGCAGAGCCCCGGCCAGAAACTAAGAACACATGCTCAAGGGGCGGACAATGGGAACAGGAATTTATGCTAAACAGGGTGGCCAAATATACATATTTAACGAGCTATAGGAGGAGTCATGAATATTTACCAAAGGAGAAACATGCACATGTGCAATTGAGCTTCATGCCCCTTCGTGGGTTCCATGTTTAGAAAATGGCGACCGTCTGGTGTCAAAAGTGAAGCAGAGAACGTGAAATCCCATCTGCACAGGCTCCGTAGACTGGTTAAAACCACTCCATGGCTGGTGGTCTCTTATCAGGAAAGAGTGCTGGTTAGTTGTAGCCCTGAAACTGCACATAGAGAGCAGTAGATCAGGAGATTGGCTTATGTTTCACCCTTAAAGAAAAAAGCCTGATGGCTGTTAGCAAGGAAGGGGGCATAATGCAGTGTGTCTGACCTCCCATCCTGTCATGGCTGGGAACTCAGTTTTAAGGTTTCTCTGGGGTCTTCTTGGCCAAGAGGGAGTCCTTTCAGTCAGCAGGGGGTTTAGGATTTTGTTTTAGTTCACACCTCCTTAAAAGGGGGGGTTGTATTTTTCCTATTGTCTTAGCACAGCATCTGCCACAAAAAAGGCCTTCAAGATAAACAATCCATTGAACTCTACCCTTCTACTTCACTCCTCTTCATATCCTATTCATCTGTCTAGGGTCACTTCGCCCTAGACTGTAGGCCCCAGGAAGGCAGGGCCTGCTTTGCTCACTGCTTACCCCTGCCTAGAGAGGGACATGGAGTCTTGATTTTGCGAAGTCAAAGAATGAGTGAATGGACAGATGCATGACCCCAAACCATTCAGAGCTAGCTTGCCACCTCCTAGCTTGGTGGGGACACAAGAGCCTCTTCTGAATCTTGCAGCCCAGATGTTAGCCTGACTCCACCCACCCCACCAACAACCCGCAGGAGACCTGCCCTCATCAGTCCAGCTCCTCCGGCCCTTTCTCCCCTTGGCACCTGCTTCATACCTCCATATCAGTCAGGGCTCTGCAAAGAAAGAGAACCAATAGGATGTGCATATATATATGAGAGAGATTTATTTGAAAGAGCTGGCTCATGAAAGTGTGGGGGTCGACAAGTCTGAAATCTGTAGGGTGGGCCAGCAGGCTGGAGGCCCAAGTCCGAAGGCTGTCTACACCCAGAATTCCTTCATCCTTGGGGGCCGCAGTCTGTCTCTCTTAGGGCCTCCAACTGATTGGATGAGGCCCCCCACATTATGGAGGGTCATCTGCTTTTCTCAAAGACTAGGGAATGAAATGTTAATCTCATCTAAAATATACCTTCGCAGCAACATCTAGACTGGGCTAGTCCGGATGTGCAAGTATCGGGGCCTGGCCCCATTGACAGGTAAATCTACCGTCACCTCCCCTGGTAAGCTGGAGGGAACACCCACCCCACCCCTCTATTCTGTCCAGCATAATCTGCCCCACGGGAGGAGCCAAGTGGCCCCCTCATTTTCACAAATTTCTTATAGAAACTGCCTGAAAATCTGACTCCAGACTCTCTTGGGGAACACAAACAACCTTTCCTCCAAAGCCCCATGACTGTTTTGTGCATGTTTTATATTAATATTAAATGTTTGGAGAGACGCAAAGACTCCACGCATGGTTTATATTAGCTTTCTCAAAGGTATCGGTTGAAGTTATTTTGAACAAAAGCATTGGGTATTCCATTTCCCGGGGCCGCTGGCCTTGCCTTCCCTCTCATTTCCTGCCCGCGTTCCCGCAGGTCGGGAAATAGGGAACAGGCTGTCCCAGGCTGCGACACTCTCGAGGCACGTTTGCCACAGATAAGCGGACTGGCTGGAAGGCTGACCAGGAACAAAAAGGCGGCGTTATTTTAATTATTTCCTCAAGCTGCCACGGGTCACTAAAGAAAACTTTCTTCTGAACACAGAAGCTCACAATGTACGTACAGGTAAAATAAAACAAAACAAATGCAAAAGGTTCCATATGACTTAGTGGTTTGCAAAAGTCCCTCTTTCTTACTCATGGGCAATCAAACTTTTCATTGCCTCTCTTACAGGTAAGCAAACTGTGAGTCAGAAAGATGAGGCGCCTTGCCCAGGGGTACCCAAGCCGGCAGAGGCAGGCCGGGGGCAGGACTCAGGCTGGCCGACCCCAGAGCCCTGTGGTCTCCAGCACACTGAGAAAGAAGTGGAAAATGTCTTTCTAGTTCCTCTCTCTTCTCTACCAAACGCCTAGTCTCAGGGACTGAGACTGTCTAGTTCCTCTCCCTTTGGCATGACATCATTTTATTTTGGAAAGGATTGATAAAGTCATTCATCATGAAGTATGAATAACTGATATTTTTAACGTATTCCTTTTTCCCTGGGTATTAGGGGTTTGGCAATGCCTTTTGGCTTAGGCCCAAGGAATGACATCTTATTGCCCTAAAACATTAAAGTTCTTGCATGACCCAGGGAGTTCATTATCTAGTGATGAACTTTTAGGTGAAGGCAGGTGGGCTGAAGGACGTTTTGTTTGATTTTTATTTGCGGGGCACAAAAGAACCTTCCTCAGTCCTCTAGAATGCATCCACCCTGCAGCATGCTGTGCTCGTGAACTTGCCCGGGAGCCGTCCCTCCAGGGAGAAGCAATGCTGCCACGGAGGTCAGGGCTGTGTGGTGTCTGCATTTGAGGTAGGAATGGTGTCCTGGCACATCAGAGGGGCTCCAGAAATCCTCAGTGGATAGCCCTTGAATTAATGAGTAGTCTCATTTGTCTGTTCATTCAGCACAAGGTCATTGAGTCCTTCTGATATGTCGAGCACTGTGCTATGTGCTGGGGCCACGGGTGAAAAGACAGATACAATTCCTGCCCTGATGGAGCCAAAAGCAGCAAAGCAGCCAGAAATCAGGGGATCACGTGACAGTGGGAATGTGACATATGGCAGGTGACCTGCCCGTGGCTGGGGTCACAGAAGGCTGGGGTGGGGCTCGGCAGGTGCAGCGCCAGGAAAGGACTTCAGGAAATGAGGACAGCACGTGCAAAGGGCTGGAGGCAGCTGAGAGCTGTGTGACTAGAGAGCGTTGCAAAGGGGAGAGGTGAAAGAGGAGAGTGGAGAGCTGGCCTGGGCCTGAAAGGTCTTGTCTGCGAGTGTCTTCCAGACGAGTCTTCAGTGCCACCCGTGGTAGGAAATACTGAGGACACACACTTAGGTAAGAAACAACGGAACAGGCAACACTAGCCCTCACCATGCAAAAACCCCTCTATTCCATGCTGTTTTTTCAATGCTGGTTGTGACCCAATAATCTGATTTTACAGCCTCCTAATGAGTCTCCATACACCTTGTAAATCATGGTAGAGAGTCTGGGCTTTATCCCGAGACAAGTAGGAGCCATTGATGGATTTTAAGCCAAGAAGTGATTGGTCTAGTTTCTTTTATGGAATGACTCTCCAGCAGTGGCAGAGGTGGATTGTGGTGGATGTGAGGAGGGGGCTGTTGATCATTTTGATACAGTTGGGTGATGAGCACACCCCAAACACCAGCATTGATGGCGTGGACAGAGAAAAGTGGATTGATTTTTGAGATTCTTAAGACAGAAAAGGGATGGTTGGTTGGAGGTGTAGGATGAGCAGGGGAGAAGTCAGCGGTGGCTCCAGGGTTCTGCTCTGGTAGGACAATGGTGCCAGCTGTTGAGATACAGAGCAGTGGGGGGAGCCCAACCTGGGGGTGGAGGCATCTTGGGTACAAAATAGCTAAAAGGCAAACGTCCCCTGGACTTTGGAACTCAAGAAAGGAAGCTTTGGGCCGAATATGTGGAACTGGAACTGAGCAACATCCGGAAACTTTGGAATAGAAGAGATCTCCTACAGAGGATATGTGAGGAAAGCAAAAGCAGACCCTGGGATACTCACAGTCCTTCTCTAGAATCATCTTTGACCCTGGAGGGATGGCAGGCCCCTGTAGTCCCAGCTACCCAGGAGGCTGAAATGGGAAGATTGCTTGAACCCAGGAGTTTGAATCCAGCCTGGGCAACATAGCAAGACCCTGTGTGTAATAATAAAAAATAAGAATAAATAAATAGAATAATCTTTGAATCCAAGTAAGAATCAAGTCATCATCTTCTATGCACTCCAGACCTCGGGATAATATTACTTAGAGAAGGTTAACACAGAACAGGTTTGTGTTTGACCTGATTGTTAAAGATTATCTCAAGAAACCAGAACTGAGCCTCCATTATGGCAAATGAAACTCTTTTCCTGGCTGAATATGGGGAAGCCCACATGGAAATTGCTAACCTGGAGGCTGGTTCACCCCTGTGGTTTGGCTATGCACTGAAAATGTTTTCCATCTTGGCTGTTTTTGAACTAAATGTGTTCCTCATTCTGGAGAAGACACGTGCCTGATGTTATTAGAAAACTGAACAATTAAAACATGTTGGAAATTACTAGAGACTGGAGCAGCTGGCATTGAAATATTCTAGCCCTAGGTTTAAATTAGTAAGTTGGCTTTCTCGATAAGGAGTACTATTAAGTTGCAGCCCCTTGATTTAGCAAAGGACTTGGCTGCTGTCCAGGACATGGCCTGAAAGAGCAGGTTCTGTCTGTTTCTTGCTCCTTCCCTTCATCTCACTGCCTCTGTTTTCCATTTCCACCCAGCGCATCCAAGTAGCTTCAGTCTAAACAGAAATAGTATAAAATGGAAGCCCATAGATTAAATGCTACTCATTTTTTTAAATCGACCTTTTACTTATTAGAAAAATAAAATATATTAACTTCAGAAAGCTCAGAACATAGAAATAGAAGAAAAGTAAAATAATTTATCCATTTAATAAATATTTACTGAGTGGCTACTACATTCCAGAAACAATTGTGGGTGCTGGAGATACAATGCTGAACAAAACCCACAGGGATCCCTGTCTTCACGCATGTTCGTAATAAGTGCTAAGAAGAGGGGCACAGGGGCATGAACTAGCCCCCAGCTAGATTGGCTGTTAACATCACTGTTGTGATGGGCGGGAAGGGACCCCCTGAGAAGGTGACTTTCAAAGTAAGACTTGCAGGCAGTGAGGGAAGGAGGCATGTGGATAGCTGGAGGAAGAATAGTCTGGGCTGTGGGAAAGGTGGGTGCAAAGACCTTGAGGCAGGAGCAAGGCTCCATTTGTTGGAGGCACAGCAAGGAAATCAGCATGGAGCAGCAGAGTGAGGGGAAGAGGAGCGGGAAAGGTGGGGTTAGAGAGTGAGGATGTGGCTGGAAAGGCATGTCACACTTTCTAGATTAATTGATAACTTTGGCTTTTTATTCCCACTTCTGAGTGAGTTTGGAGCCAGTGACTTGCATTTGAGCAGGAGCGCCCTGGCTGCTGTGCTGAGGAGGGACGTCGGGAGGGGAAGTTTGAGGCAGGGAGATTGCCCAGATCAGCCCAAGCGAAGCGTGGCACACACATGCCTACTTCCATGCTTTGTTTTTAACTCACACATTTACAAATGGGTCAAGCTCTCCAAACTTTTCTTTAACCTTCATATTTCTCTTGTTAGCTCATGGACATCTTTCCATGCCATTGAATATTTGTCATATTTTATGCCTAATACAATTCTGTTTTAGTGCATTATATGGCCAAGCAGAAGGAATGAAAATCTAGCCTGTTCCTAGCGCTCACCACATTCCAGGGGCTGTGGCGCTGCTCCCAGCACTCGAGGACAGGGGCACTCTCCTGATGCCTATTTTCAGTGAGGGGACCTAGGTTAAGTGACTTGCCCGGGTTCATAAATGCTGGCAAACAGTCAATATTTATCCCAAGCCCTGTGGCTCCAGGTCCCTCGTCCCCTCTGCTCCTAACTACCTTGCTGACACTGAACGCCGAAGGGGTTTGCAACTTCTCTCTTTTATGAGCATAAAGCATCCCTGGAGCTCAATCTTTGCATACGTCAGTAATTGTATTCCTAGAATCAATTCCTAGAGTGAAATTTCTAAGTCAATTCTTTCAATGTGACAATGAAATGATATTTGTTTTTTGTAAATTAAACAATTATGAACAAATTGTCCCAGATGCTTAGAAGAACCACATATATATTGAACACAAGGGATGATGGTCGATCTAAAAGCAATAATTACCATTGGTGGGATGGGTTTTTTTTTTGAAATGTGACTCCCTATTTACAATGTTTCTCCTGAATAAGAACTTGGACGTTTGTCTAGATTCGGCTCTGCATGCCCTGGGGTGGGGTGGTGGCAGTGCTCTGCAGCAGGTGTCCCCAACCCGTGGTGAGTTGTATAATTATTTTGTTATATCTTATAATGTAATGATAATAGAAATAAAGTGCACAATAAATGTAATGAGCTTGAATCATCCTAAAACCATCCCCCCACCCTCCAGTCTGTGGAAAAATTGTCTTCCATGAAAACAGTCCCTGGTGCCAAAAAGGTTGGGGACCGCTGCTCTACAGTACACCAGCCTCAGATCCTGTCCCTTGGAGACTCAGCCAGACACTTCCTGAGTAGCTGTGCTGCACGAGGACAGTGTGCTGGAGGGGCATTGTCACATCCTAGAAGTCCCCCAGCCCAGGGATGAAAGGATGGACAGTGTTGGAGTTAGACCTTCAAAGACCCCCCAGCCACCTTGCCACCTGGGCAGCCAAGTTATGCAATCTCTAAGTAGGAATCATCCTACCTCTGGTTTGTGGTCAAGTTAAATTAGACCATCTATTATGCTAATTTGTGGCCCACATGAGGCTCTCAGTATACTGCAGCTAATCACTGCAGTCATCATAGACTTCATTCAGGTTTGCCATCCTCAGCCCCTCTCTCCTCTCCTCGGGCCTCCTTTCCTCCTCCCAGCCCTCTGCTACCAGAATATAAATATGTGCTAGGGGAAAATAAGGTGTGTGTATGAGGGACCTAGAGTAGTCACATTCATGGTGATAGAAAGTCTCCATAAATGGCGGTTACTAGGCGCTGGGGCCAAGGGGGTGGGGAGTTGTTTAAAAGGTTCGGTTTCTGTTTTGCAAAACGAAAAAGTTCTGGAGATCATTTGCACAGCAATGTAAATGTACTTACAGCTGAACCGTGCACTTACAAATGGCTGAGATGGTAACTATTATATGTCTTTTCCCGCAATTTTTATAAAAGTAAAAAAATAATTTTGGGGGAAATAGTGTGTTTGCACCCACAATATTCCCATTAATTTCTGTGATCAAGTATACTTTGTGCTTTCTGGTTATAATTTTCAAATCTCCCTCGCAACTGTCATCTCGCTGGTCCCTCAACAACTGCAGGAGGGAGGTGTCACAAAGAGCTTCCTCTGCCCGGCCAGTTGGCCCTGACACTCAAAAGCTGGGCCCCTGCCCGTGCCCACAGCCTGTCCCCTGCAGCCGTGTTCCTGCCCCATGCAGTCCACAGAGGCCACGGCTGCGTGGCGGGATGAGCACATTCCTGGCAGAGCAAGATCTCTTTTAATGAAGTCTTGTGGTGTTTTTTTGTTTTTTGTTTTTTTAATATAATTCCAACTCTTCCACATCCCTGTGAAATAGGTGTTATTAAGATTTAAGAGAACACAAAGCCTTCCCTTGGCACTCTGCCTGCTGCGTTTCTCCTGCCGACACCCACCACCTTTCAATAATGCTTTACTCTCCGACTTCTCTCCCACCACTAGCAACCTGGCTTGCAGCTCCTGGTTTTAAAGTGTAGGTTTTATTATTATTCAGGTCGGATGAGACCAACAGATCAAGAGACGACCGCCATTGAAAAGATAGTTTCTTATTCACAGTTGCCAAAAGGAGGGAGCGCGCTACATGCCATGCAGGGCCACTCGGGGGCAGAGGGGAAGGAGGAAAACATGGCGAGGGTCTCTATTGTGGTTTCTGTGGGAGGGCAAGGCCGGGCAGGCAGGCTAGGATTGGCCAGTGTGAATAGTTTCCATGAGCTCAGGAGCATGGGGGCCACCCTGAGTTGTGTGGCACCTCCCCTCCAGGGATTAGGGCAGATGGGTGGTGGCCCGGAGAGTGAGAGCCCTGTAGAAGAGGGGGCTGGGCATGGGCCCTGCGTCATTGGTTTGCACAGGACAGGCACACTTCTGTGTGCGTCAGTCATTTGCTATCTCTAGGAATTGGTCAGTAAAACCTCAGATGCCAGAGCATCTAGAATTCAGAAAAGAAGGAAATTTAGCTCATATGCTCACACATACCTACCTACGCACCCGGCCCCAGCTGCACTGAATCTCCTCTCTCCCAGCCAGTGTTGCTCCCTAACCAACAATTCCATTGCTTTCTCCCAAGTCTTCACCCTGTTTGATATCCTCTATCCTAGGGGTTCTCAGCACCTTCTGCCCACGGGAATTGCCTGAGAGGATTTAAAGATCTGGATGCCTCTCTCCACTTCTGTCTCTTGGGGAGGGTCTTTATGCTTCCCAGTGATTCCAGAGCACAGCCAACACTGAACTTCACCCCCCTTCACTCTGAGAACCTCTCCTCCTCCTTGGGAGAAAGACCTAGTTCCAAACCCCCTTCCTCGGGACTGCCTCCCTCCCATCGCTCTTGGGCCACTCCTAAGACACAAAGGGCTAGTCCAGGCAGCACAGACCTCAGATCTGCCAAATCAAAGGAACCGTAGAAATGACGGGGAGCCCAGAGCTCTCTGTCACCGGACAATAGCACCCAGTTTGTTCGGTGCCATTCCCCATTCTGTGGTGTGCTTTCTGCTTTCTTCCTTATTGAATCAAGTGACTACAAGAGACCAAATGCTTTGCTAAAAACTTTCATGAAATAAAAAATAAATGCATATCAATAGTTGCGGAGAACACAGAAGCTTGGTCCCCAACAAAGCAACTACACATTTCAAGACAGACCCTTAAGACTGATACATTTTTAAAACTTTATTCATTTGCTCTTCTTTCCCTTCTCTTTAATGAAAATGATTATCAGTATTTCTTTGAACTGTAGTCACACCAATTAGAATTAAAATAGCCTTTAAAAGTTTGGCAGCTGAATGCACTTTAAATCATAGTTTGATCCAAAAGCCCATATTTTGCTATCATAAATTTTCTGTAAAAAGTTATAGAAATAAGCTAATATTGTTTTGTATTAATTTTTTAAATAATTTTTCATGTCCCATTAACTATTTGGGTTGAAGGGTTAACTACTTCTACTGCCATTAACTACTTGGGTTAAAGGAGAAGGAGGGAAAGAGGTGGGAAAAAGAGGAAAACAGAGAGACAGAGACAGAGAGAGGATGAGAGGAAAGAAGAACCTTTTTAGGAAATGAAAACTAAAATATCATTTTGGCTGGATATGATGGCTCGTGCCTATAATCCAAAGCATTCTGGGAGGCCAAGGTGGGAGGATTGATTGAGGTCAGGAATTTGAGACCAGCCTGAGCAAGAGCAAGACCCTGTCTCTACTAAAAAATAGAAAAATAGCCAGGCATCATAGCACGTGCCCGTAGTCCCAGCTACTCAGGAGGCTGAGGCAGGAGGATCACTTGAGCCCAGGAGTTTGAGGTTGTTGTGAGCTACAATGATGCTACTGCACTCTACCCAGGGTGACAGAGTGAGGCTCTGTCTCAAAAATAATAATAATAATAATAATTTTGCTCTTAATTAATAGCAGTTTTCTCCAAATAGTAATATTCTAAATCGGGGAGGTTTTAGGTACATTCTTCTATATTATTATGAATTATCCATTGCCAAAATTAGGAGGTTTATTTTATCCACTTGGGCCCTTTTCAATTCATAGAACTCAAAGACACTATTTTGTGTAATTTATTTTAAGGACATCCCCAGAAGCTGTTCTTAGAAAAGAGAAACAGATAATATATAATAATTCCAGAAGGTTTTGGTCCAGATTAGTTTACACAGGTGATTGGGAGAGTTTTCAAATGGTCCTGGAGTTCTGGTTTGCAGTAAAGTCAGGACTTTAGCTGGATTTCAATATATGAATGTTGGGGGAAAACAAACATTCATACCATAACAGTGTCCTTCAATAGGTGAATGGATAAATAAATTGTGGTACATCCAGACAATGGAATATTATTCAGCAATATCAATCTATCATGCCATGAAAAGACATTGAGGAAACGTAGATCTATATTACTAAGTGAAAGAAGCCAATCTGAAAAGGCTACATGTGGTAGGATTCCAACTACAGTCTTTCCTCAATATCCATAAGGGATTGATCCCAGAACTTCCCTCAGATACCAAAATCCATGGACACTGAAGTCTCTGATATAAACTGGTGTAGTATATGCATATAACCTATGCACATCCTCCCAAATACTTTAAATCACCTCTAGACTAGTGATAATACCTAATACAATATATATGCTATGTAAATAGTTGTTATGCTATATTGTTTGGTGCATTATGACAAGAAAAATAAGTCTGAACAAGTTCAGTACAGAAGCAATTTTTTTTTTTTCAAATATCTTTGCTCTGAGGTTGGTTGAATCCACAGATGTGGAAGCCCTGGTGTGGAGGACTGACTGACTGGATATGACATTCTGGAAAAGGCAAATCTACGGAGACAGTAAAAAGATCAGCAGGTGCCAGGGGTTGGGGGAGATGATGTAAGTTACAATCTTTTATAGCTTCTCATTTCATCAGGAGTCTGGCACAATTCCTTACTGTAGATGATAAATTCTCTTTGCATCATGAGGCAAAGAGAATTGTGTAGGGTGCAGCAGTCCATCTTTCCCCTATTATTATCTGCAACCATCCATTGCCAATCTCAAAGGTTGGGGGCACTAAGAGTCCTCTGAGAGCAGATTCCAGGGATTTTCATTCAGTGAGTCTGCCATGGGGCCTAGAATCTGCCCTCTCCATAAGCCGACCGTGTCATCTTTGTGCAGCTACCTGCAGAGAGCATTTGGAGAAAAGCAAATCAGAGTATAAATCCAAAAGGCAGAGCTCACCACTGAATCCCTTATGCCTGCCCCATGGTAATTGCTCAGTAAATATTTGTTAAACAAATGAATAAATTTCTTGTCCAACGTCTTAGAAATTTAAGACTTTACATCCAATTTCCCTTTTTTTTGTCATGACAGAAAAGGAAAATGGCATAGTATAGTAATCAGCTCAAAAGCTGCTAAGGAAAGGGTTTGTTGCTCCTTGAAATGCTGGGTGTGTGTTTTCTGCCAGCTGAAGGGTGTTGGAGAAGAATTGCAAAAGTCCACGTTGGAGGAACTTAAAAAGCACGGCCCAGAGGATGAGTTCTAGCTTCCCTATGTAATACTCTGTGACCTCATGGGAGTTAAATCACACAAGTAATGAGATCATGAAAAGTTTCCCAAAGCATTAAACAGTATACATTTAAAATTGACTTTATTAAGAAGCAAAACGTTCAGGGAGAACTCAGGACTCCACCCCCAGGGACCCACATATCCGCAGTTGGTTCAGATGGCCCCCAAAAGTTAGCATGTTGTATGCTTGGGACTGAACTTGCCATCTGCCCTCATGAAGACTCTTCCCTACTCTCCTGTCTAGTACCTTGGGATTTTTAGGTGCTTTTCTAAACTTAATCTTCACAACCCTGTGAGGTAGGCACCCCAATCCCATTTTGCAAAAGAAGAAACTGGGGTTGAACAGTTGGGAATTTTCCCCAGGATACAAGGCAGAACAAGGACTATAGCGTAGATCTTCCAAGTTCAAGCCCTGGTGCCTACCTTGTTCCCCAGGTCCCTGCTGCCTCCTCTATGTCATTGGTTCTTCATGACTCTATGTTAGTGGGTGGTACTTTGGCAAATGTGTTTACGTGAGCAAATAAGTTAAGCTTGTCCTGCTTCCTGCCCTACTAATACTTACTAATTCAGAACCATGGATAGCAAAACATGGGCCAGGGTACAAGGACTCTGATTTTAATGACATTTCACCTTTATTAGGAGGGCAGCCTCTTCAACACCACTCCTCGTGTGCGAGGATCCCAGGTGGGAACTCGAGGGCAGAGCTGCCGCCAGAGTTACCAGGCCCTCCATTCGCATGGGCAAGTTCTTGGGTCACGTTAGGAGTCCGTTTTGGAAAATAAATTGAACCACTATTAAAAAATCCAATCGGTTCACTGCAAACAAACGTGAGGGATATTTTGGGGGGATGATGGATTGTGGTCATAGTTATACAACACCTTAAATTGGCTAAAATTCATTGAATTATAAACATACAATGGGAAAATGTTACAATATGTAAATTGTGTCTCAATAAAGCTGTTACAATTAAAATATAATCAAAAATAATTTTAATGGAGTATATAAGCTGTGTCTGTTTTTGTTATATTACAAATTAAAAAAAATTTTACCAAATTTAGTTGGGTTTTTTGGTTTGTTTAGAATTAGGGTATAAAGCATCAGAAAAATTGCAAACGGTAAAAAAAATTTAGAATGAGTTTTTGAGAAAGCCAAGCAAAAGGAGGGTAGGGGGACCTGCAGATGTAATTTTGGAGAAGCAGCCTGCTGCAGCCCGAGAAATTTCAGGCATCAGTATCCGTGTTTTCTCCTGTGTAAGCCACAGCTGTCCTGGGAGCTCCCGGGTGCAGGCTGTTTGGGATGTCACACGCTCTACCTGGAGAATCGTAACACTAGCAGGTCTTATTTTTTAGCATCTTGAAAAAGTGCTAATTGTCTCAGATTCTGTTAAAATATCAAGCTATATCCATTTTTAAACAAGCACCATATGCTTTGTGCCTTTAGCAAAATCTTCATACATGGTTCAGGGACTTTAAAAACCCTACTTAGATGTAACACCTCTAAACTAGTTTAGAAAGGGGGTGAAAACCTGGCTTTTAATATTGAAATGCACAAATAGAATTGTTAAAGATTCACTTGGAAACTGATGACCCTAAATGAGTCATATGCTTTGGCCCCCCCCCAAAGAAAAGCGATAAAGATACATAAAAACAAATAATTTATGATTGTCCTGTGGGTTATTTTGGACTTTTCAGAAGTTCTTAAACAACCAGTTGTCCTTTGCCATAAACCAGAGTGAGCTTAGCCAGTTAGTCGGTCTAAATCATAATCTGAATCTATAGAAATAAATTTGTCCACAAGACGAAACCCATGTGTACACTGAGTGGGTACTCTGACATGGGGCTCGCCCAAGACAGAGGAAGGGAGGGAGGAGTTGAAGAGTAGAAGATATGACTGACTTCCCTGTTCTCCCACTAGTAGCATCTTAATCAAATCACTTAACTGCATTGAGTTTTCTCATCTGTAAATGGGAATAGCAGTATGTCATCAGATGGCTGTGAGAAAGAAATAAGAGCACATTTCGGGAGTACTTTGTATATCTTAAAGTCTTATTCAGGTAATAGATATTATTACCGCTTCTTTGGCCAGAGCAAAAATTCGGTCTTCGTTAGATGTTGTCTACATAGAGGCCTGAAATCGTCAAGGAGGCTGCTCGGATTAGAGTGTCCCGGCCACCAACCAGTACGTAAGGTCCTGCCGCCAGGAACAGGTTGCTGGTGTGTCCAAGGCATTAACACTCTCAGCTCTGGTAGCAGTATGACGGGCCTGCGGTTCATGACTCTGGTGTGCGGTACAAATATCACTTTCTATAGGTGTCCTGACTTGAAAAAGTGGGAAAACGCCACGGGCTGAACAAATAGTGTCCAAATTCTCACGGTGCCCTGCGTCTCCCATGAATCTAATGTTGAATCCTACATTCCCCACAGCAAGCAGATTTTAAATTTGAGGGGACAAATAGGTCTCATCCACATTTGCTCAAGAGGCATCTGCACGAGCTCCTCCACCCCCCCGCAGAGTATAACAGAGGCCCAAGGGCAGCCTTGTGTCCTGGGGCCTGCCTGGATGCCCTGGCTTTGTGACCCTCCCACACACAGGCCCTGCGCCCACTTTATTCCTTATCTTCCCTGAGAGACATCCTTGCTGTTGCTCCAAAATGCTGACTCATTTCTGGTATAAAAGTCTGATGGGAGCTCCCAGTTCTATCTTTAGCCTCTCTGTGCACAGCCCAGGGGTTGAGACCATGGGTCCTAGGGTCGCACCATCTGCTTCTAATACATGACCCCAGTACTGTACTTTCTAGGTAAATAACTGCTCATCAGCTTCCTCATCTGTAAAACACAGTCAAGGCGAGAGTCAAATGAGAGAAGCTGTGTCTGTAGTGCCCACACTTGAGAACATTCAGAGGGCTTGTGAAAACACAGATTGCAGGTCCCACCTCACCCCCACCCCCAGGGTTTGTGATTCAGTAAGTCTTGAGTGGCCCTGAGAATTTTCCTTTAGCAAGTTCCTAGGTGAGGCTGATGCTGAAGGTTTAGGGGCCAAGCTTCGGAACCAGCGAGCTATATAAAGGGCTCCTCCTGGCACATAGTAAGTGCACAAGAAATGCTAGCCATTACTAAGAAGACTAGGAAATAAAGATTTCCTTCATTAAAAGTCATCCCAATTCTGCCCCATTTGGAAATTCTCCCCAGGAATCTTGCCCGAGTTGAGGAATCTGGTTCCTTTCAGCTCACTTTTCTTAGAAGTTGAGACACGCGGCACAACACCTGTTTCTAAACACAGCTACTTGATGTATTACTGTTGGCAGCTCTTGCGTATTTTTTCATCGCCAATAAAGATATTGAAATTGAAATGTACCATCTGTTTGAGAGTTTGTATCAAAAAGACAGGTGACAAGGTTGCAGGTAATGACAGAGTCAAGCTGTTTGCACAGCAAAGGGCTGTTCCTAGCTTTCCCATCTGCCAAGACTGACTTCATTTCTTAGATTTGGCATTTTTGAACCAATATGTTCTTCTGGAGCAGAGATTAAAAATCCAATATCACAAAACCAATTAGTTACCTGAAGCATGTTAAACACTATGGAGAAAGAGCCCAACAAATTTCCCACCATTTGGCTGAAACAGAATCAGTAGAGCAAAAGCAAATTCTATTGGATGTACGTACATATGTAAATGCGTATATATAAAATTCTAAATCTGATAATTAAAATGTAGTGTACCTGTGTGTAGTGTGTACCTGACTTTTTAAATAACGTTTGTGAAAAATAGTTCCAAAAGACCTGCTCACTCCACGTCGCAGTGCACGTATGCGTTTTTGTTCTCGTGGTCGGTGGCCCCGCCCCAGGAACGCACCTGGGCCCAGCTACGCACCTGGGCCCAGCAACGGTCTGTCGCCACCGTCAAGGCGCAGAGGCACCTGGATGCACAGGACACCTCCGGAGCTCAGAGGGGAAGGGGCCAGGGTGGATGGGTGCTCCAACAGAGGCAGGTACCAAGTCACCTGGGAACAGAGACGAGCCCATGGCAGCTTTTGCTTGAGGGACAAGGAAGATGTCACAGAGGAGCGAGGGGACTAGCCGGGGAGGATAGTAGGGTGGAATTTAAAGGTCGATGAGGTTTTGCCACCGCGTGGGAAGACTCAGTCATTTTCCTGAACACCTAACAGTGATGCTGTGGGCGTTCTGGACTGGACGGGATCTCAGACACAATAGTCCATTCAGTGTCAGCAGCTAGGAGGAAGGCGGCATGCTCCCTGGGCTGGGAGCCGGTGCTGGGGGGTCCCCACCCCGCCGCAGGGGGTCTTCCACACGCGGAAATCACCGCTGCCGTTGGCCCCGCTGTTGTCCGGCTCCCGACTCCGGCCACCAGGCAGACCGGTCCCTGCTTGGCCCTCGGGCCCTGCCCGCCCATGGCCGCCCCCTCTTTCCGCCGGGTTTATGCATCCCGGTTTCAATCAGTTTCCAGCCTGATTGGTTTTCTCACATCGGACGTTAAGGATGAGAAAGGGAGAAAGGCATTTATTGCTTTCTTCATCCTGGCAACTGAAGGCCCAACATATTCCCAGTTGCATATGATTTGCTGCCTGAAACGGCAAATTTGCCACGCAGACGGCCACACCCCAGTGCCAGCTGCGCGGGCATCAGGCCACTTACCTGCAGCGAGGTGCAGTGAGGCACCTTTTGGAGTCCTTCTCCCCTGCGTCCTTCTGCGCCCCAGCCTCCCTTGGGCGCACTGCCCCCTCTCCGTGTCCGTCGGGCCACTCCTCCCTCCCAGCCATCCCCGGAACACCTGTCCCCGGAACACCTGGCAGAATCTCCTCACTGCATTGGAAACAAAAGCCTGGACAGGAGGTGTCTAGGGACTAGGAGGCGCCAGCTTATGAGGAAGGAAATGGAGAACATATCTCAAAAGCCTGGCCAAGCAGGGCTTTGTTGTACTGGTTTATCTACTTTTGTATGTGTTTGAAATTTAGTGTAATAAGATTTTAAAAGTTAGCAGAGAAGAGAAGGAAACAAAGGAAGAAACAAAAAGAAATAGAAAGAAGAAAGAAAGAAAGAAAAGAAAAAAGGAAGAAAGAAGAAAAAAGAAACAGAGAGGGAAGGGAAAAACAAGAGATGGAAGGAAGGAAGGAAGGAAGGAAGGAAGGAAGGAAGGAAGGAAGGAAGGAAGGAAGGAAGGAAGGAAGGAAGGAAGAAACAGAGAGAGGAAGGAAGGTAAGGAAGGAGAAAAAAAAGAGAAGAGGAGAGAGGAAGACAGCTTTGGCAGGGCAGGTCCCAGGCCCTTCCCTGCATCCTGAGGCTGCCCCGGCCTAGGGTAAAAACCTCAGGGCGCCACCTGGTGGTCACACGAAGAGTTGTCATGCCTCGAGAGCAGAGAAAAAGGTTCCTTCCCTCATCGTCAAAATCAACTCCTGAAACTCAGTTTTTAAAAGTCCATTCTTCACCTACCAGGGAAGGAGAACAAGAGTGTTATTTATTTTTAAGATTGTTGACCTGTCACGGGGGATCACGCCTGTAATCCTAACCCTCTGGGAGGCCAAGGCAGGACAATCCCTTGAGCCCAGGAGTTGGAGTTTGCAGTGAGCTACGATGACACCACTGCACTCACCCAGGGTGAGAGAGCGAAGCTGTCTCAAAATAAAATAAAGATAAAAAAGATTCTCTGAATCTCAACTTGTGTGGTTGGAGCGGGGCAGTGTTTCCCTCTTCTCCACACTTATCAGTGTCCCAGACATGAAATCACTCTCCCCTGAGCCACCATCCTCACCACAGGCTTGACCTCCTTCCGGAGTCTCAGTACCATGAAAAGTGGCTCCCAGGCTCCGTTCCACATTTTACTGCTGTTGTGAATTTGACCTCGTCATGACTGTGTCTGAGCCTCCGTTTCACAATTTCCCTGCCTCCTCCCCCAGTTGTGAGGACGACATGGGAGTGTACAAGGAAGGCTTGGAGAGGAGAGGCTCGCTGTGCCGAGGGCAGGTCAGTAGGGGTGCAGGTGGCTGCAGAAGGAGCTTTAGAAAACCTTGCAGTAAATTAATCCAGTGCATGGATGGTGGCATTTGCTCTTTGCTGGTGGCTGAAAGCACCTTCTGTGTTGTGCTTGAACACAACTCGTTGAGGACTTTGTTAGTGCGCATCTGCTCACACCACAGCACACAGCCAGCACACAGCCTGGCCGCCCTTTCCTTAGCTGATTAATTACACCTCAGTTGGAGAGGATCATTTATCTTCTGACACCTGCACGACCTCCCAGTTTCGGGGTGAGCTCATTTGGAGAGGAACTATGATAAGTACCTTGAAACAGTTGAATTCCCAACCTGCTTCCTCCTTGGCTGATAATTCACATCATGGATCCTGTTTCTCAAAGTGAAAACTGCCAGCGGTGGTGAGTGCTGTTACTAAAAGAACAGCAGTAGAACATTTCTTGTTCACTGCTACGTTGTATTAAAACTTTGATCTTGAATGGGCCCAAGTCCCTTGTAATAACAGTACTGTTGATTCAGATATAACGACAGGACCATGACCAAAATGCTAAATTAAAATAGCTAAGACAGGTTGATGCCTAGAAGCCAAAATAATTTTAATCAGATTCAACTTCATGACACACACATTAAAAATATGCCTTGCTCTATTTGTTCCCTTAGTTAAGCATGAAATCACTCTGTAATTATCATTGTGGGGAAAACCCAACTTTCTAGCCCACAGGCACACAGATGAAGGATTCACCTCCATATATGACTGAGAACATGCAGTATTTATCTTTCTATGCTGGCTTATTTCACTTAACATGAGCTTGTCCTCCAAGCTCATCCATGTTGCTGCAAATGACAGAATTTTGTTCTTTTTATGGCTAAATCGTATTCCATTTTGAATATAAACCACATTTTCTTTATTCATCCATTGATGGGCATTTAAGTTGATTCCATATCTTGGCTATTGTGAATAGTGCTGCAATACATGAGAGTACAGATATCTCTTCAACATGCTAATTCCATTTCTTTTGGATATATACCCAGTAGTGGGATTCCTGGACCGTATTGGTAGTTCTAGTTTTAGTTTTTTGAGGAACCTGCATACTGTTTTCCATAATGGCTATACATTTATATTCCCACTAACAATCTATACTAGTTCCCTTTTCTCCACATCCTCACCAGCATTTGTTATTTTTTGTCTTTTTGATTAATAGGCATCCTAACTGGGGTGAGATGATGTTTCAGTGTGGTTTTGATTTGCATTTCCCTGATGATTCGTTATATTGAGCACATCTTCCTATACCTGTTGGCCATTTGCATGTCTTCTTTTGAGAGACATCCACTCAGCTCATTTGGCCATTCGAGTTTCCTTTTAATGCTTTGATTGTGGAATCATTACCTATGTCAAGAGTCTCCAATTGGTCAAGTGTGTTCTTTTGGCTCATCTTGAGGTCTTGCCTGAGCCAATCCCAGCTGATTTCTGGCTAGGCCATCATCACAGCCTAGAGAGATTTTCCAGGCGACATGGAAGGGCCATAAGCTGCTTCCTATTGAAATTATACATCCATTTCCCAAAGGGGAAATAAATCAGACCTGTAAAATGACAATTTAGTCAAACTGTTGACTGATTAGATTCCTATGTTTTTAAATGTTATTATATTTTTAGGTAATTTTTAAACAACGTACATGTCGAATGATACATTGTTAACAATTCAAAAGCATCTTCCATTTTAAGAATCTTTTGCCAAGCTAAATGAAGCCTCCATCCTTGAATTGAAGATTAATCAGCAGCTAACTCGAATGGGCCACCTGCTGTGTGCCTAGCACTTTGGATCCATTGCCTCCTGTGCATGTCACAATAACCCTCTCCAGGAGACACTATTGCTATCCCTGCTTTACAGATAAGGAAACAAAGACTTAGAGAAATTAAATAACAAAATCTCCAGTTCATAGGAGCCATCTGAATCCAGGACTGGGCTCTTAGCTCCTATTATACACCTAGCACTTCCAAAACATGAATGATGAGGGTGGTATAATCCTTATATACCACACGCTAAATGAAATACTTACCTAACATCTGCACTGGACAAACAGAGGCCCACTCAAACCCTATTTTTTTAAAAGAGGCATTCACTCCATGAAGTTCAGGCTGTTGACACTTACCTCTCCTCCCCAGGACAAAAAGTAGAATACTCTTCGGTAAATGTACTGACCATGCTGTTGGTGGCAGTGAAGGTTCATGATGTGAATGGGGAGATTCCAGAGGGAAGCACTACTCGTCCTGGCACTGGGAAGCCCTGGCTCTGGGAAGCCCTCGGCTGGAAAGCTGGCTCCTCACCCATTTACCTTGAGGAAAGGCCTGACCCACAGTGAGCTTGTCACTACACTCAGGGCGAGAGCTGCAGGGAAACTGACCCAGCCCTTAGACCTCAAGCATGATCAAGATTCAGGAACCACCAGCCACATGAGGAGCACTAGCAGTTTTAAAGAGAAAGGCCAAGGTAAACCAAGGCACTGACCCTAGAGGAACCAGATATAATTCAGAAAAAAAGAAGAGAACCTAAAATAAAATCTCCAATAACTTCAGAGAATTTTGAGAGTATATCACATCCATAAATAAGAATGGAATGTTATGCAAAATAAGAATACACTTAGATTTTATAAATCATTGCCAAAATTAGAAATTAAATAGAACTAGATATAAAATTTTTTTAAAAATTCCCCAGAACAAGGACCAAAAACAGAGGTAAAAATTAAAAAATCAAAAGGAAAAGAAAAGAAAATTCGAGACCCAATGCATGAGGTTCAGCATACAACCAGTAAGCAATCCCCCCGCCTAACCCCCACCCCCAGAGATCAGAGGGAAGAAAACTATCCCAGTTATGGAAGAAGAGACTTTCCCTGTCTTGGGATGTATGTGCATTTGGATTTAAAAGACCTGCTGAGTGAGTACCCAGCATGATAATTGTACCAAACCTAGGTACACCTTGTACAAACAGTTTCAGGGGGAAAAAAATATTATCAAGTCTTCAAGAGAAAAAAAACTTTTTCACCTATGAGGGAAAAGAATCAAATCCACTTCATATCTAATACCAGCAATGCTGGGTGCTAGAAGGAGCAATGCCTCCTAGTTCCTGAGGGCACGTTTCCTCAGCCTCAGTTCTACAGCCAGACAAAACATTAGTCCACGGGAAGGCAGAAGAAGGATTTTTCAGATATGCAAGGACTTAGAAAGCTCACCTCCCCTAAAGCCTTTCTTTGCAAGCAGTTTAAGGATGTTGGCCAGCACAATAAAGGAAAGCCAGAGAGAAAATGACAAAAGATTTAGGAACAAGTGGATCCCGGGGACCCGTGAAGGGCAGTTGTGGATGGCAGCTGTGCCACCTATCCAGAGAGCCCAGACCTGGAGTGGAAGCAAAGGCTGCAGGAGGAATCGCCTTGGGAAAAAACGACCAGCTGCAGAAGGAGAGCGTGCCTGGAAAACTAGATAAAGGCCCACCATGCTAAGAAAAAGAAGAAAGGCAATAAGAAACTCAAGGAAAACACAAAGAGCTGTACAAGAAAGTCACGGACCACGTATGAAATAAACTGTGCTCTGGCCTGTTCTTAGCACTGAAGCTTCGACGGATGGTAAGAGAGCAGACCCATTTGACTTCAGTGCTGGGAATGTGCTCCTTGCACACAGGACCCCTCTAGGATCATAAGGCTAAACCAGTCAGGAAGATGTAATTCCAGCTGACAATCCACCCCACCCTGAGCAATATTATATAGCCGTGAAACAGAAGCACCTTTCATGGGAGTTAAACTCTTCGAGTCAACTTATGAAAAAGCACAGAGCTGGTTGCAGATGCAGGAAAGGATGTAAATATTAATGACCTTAACTAGGTAAAAGGGAAAGCATAGCTGATGAAAGGGAGAGGGAAGAGGTGGCTGAAGAGAAGAGGTTTCAATCACAGATCTTACAGAGTGAAGAGATGTGTCCATATCTGATGGAGTGCCGTGCAGACATTTAAGTACATTTTTATAGTTACAATGGCACTCAATTATTTCAATGATAGTCAGTCATCAATTCCTAGGAGGAGAGTAGTGAGGTAGTTAAGGTGAGCTAAACTTTCACCTTTCTATGGTGAGGGCACAGACGATGTGAAGTGAGTAAATCAAGAAATAGGACAGAAGCTCATCATCTAGCACTCTGGGCATAATGATCAGCAAAATCCAAACCAGAAAATGCTCAAAGAGGCTGTCTCTGAAGCTAGGCATGTGGCACATACCTGTAGTCCCATCTACTCGGAAGGCTGAGGAAGGAGGATCACTTAAACCCAGGTATTCAAGGCTGTAGTGCCCTATGATCACATCTGTGAATAGCCACTGCACTCCAGGCTGCGCATTATAGCGAGATCCTGTATCTCAGTAAAAGAGGCTCTCTCTGAGAGTTGATGGCAAGGGGAGGGTAAGAGATTAGATGAAAACAAAAAGCTAAATATTCCGTTAAAAACAAGGGAAGGAATAAATATTATAAATGCACATATGGAAATCCAGCTGGAATTGGAAGCCTTTCAGGAACTGAAGTAGATTTCTGTGCCCCTGTTTCCATACACACACACATAACTTTCCTCTACCTCCTAGAATCTAGGTAGGTAGAATCTACCTACCTTCTGTTGCCTCGTAACTTCAGTTTTCCATGACCTCTGTATCAGTCAGGATGGAGGCAGGAAAGAGATTAGACCCTGATTCATAAAGAGAGATACTGAAAAGACTCTTGTCGAAGGTGAGGCCAGGTGAAAGGAAACCAAGGAGGGCTGGGGAGCACCCTAGGCCTGCAGGGAGACTGGGAGCAGGCAGGGAACCTGGAGGAGGGCTGGGCTGCAGGGGAGGCTGCCTTCCAGGGGATGAGGCTTCAGAGAGAAAATGAACCACAGCGAGGTGGGAGAGAGCCAGGTGGGAGGGGGTGACTGGAGGGCAAGGGGGCTGGCTCAGCCTCCCAAGGAAGGGCAAGGTGCAGAAGATGGCCAGGAGATTTGGGGAGCAAAGGGAGAATATTCAGCATACCCTGTGGCCTTGGCTATACCTGAAGCTTCTTTCCATACACCCTTTTCTATCTCCTTCTCAGGCTATGGCTCAGTGCCCGTGGGTCAGTGGCCTTGTCCAATCAACTGTACTGGAAACAGTGAGGGAAGAGGGAGCGAAACTGGACTGTAAACACCCTCACTCTGGGTAGAGCAGCTTCATTTGTTGGCAGGTCTAGTACAGATGCAAACACGTGCATGTGTGTCTGCATATGCCATATACTTCATCAATAGCCATTGTCACATTGTAATTGGTTGGCCTCGGGGGTCAAATGATAATAGTACCATTTGCTGACTACCTTCTACCATCCAGGTGTGGTGACATCACTTTGTGGGTATTCACACTACTCTGGACTAGTCCTGATTAGCATCTGTGTGCTCCAGATGAAGAAGTCAGCCGGCAGGTGTCCAGGCATGGATAAATGGTGCAGGCTGGATCTCACCCAGCCCAGGCCATCTGACTGCAGACCTGAGCTCCCAAATGCTATTCATGCCATACTATGAGAAACAAAATAAAAATTAACATCATATCTTAAAAGGCCTTATCTTTGGGGCGAGTCCCCTTCTCCCCGTCAGTGTCTCCAAAAGTAATATCACAGCATCACTACAGTTATCCAGGATGGTACCATTAGGGAAACAACTTGAAGGGTATGTGGATCCCACCATACTATTTCTTATATGTGAATTTAGACTTATTTCAAATAAAGTTAAAGAAATAGACTTAATTTTTTTAATTAAAAAAATATATAGATACCTAAAATTTGCTAGGAGGGTAGATCTTATGTTCAGTGTTTTGGGCACAAAAATAAAATAATAGTAATGAAGCGGGTGGGAGGAAACTTTGGGAGATGATGGATATGTCTATGGCCTTCGTGGTGGTGGTTTCAGTGTATTGGGACATAAATTTGCACAGCTTTTTACATGTCAGTCATTCCTCAATAAAGTGGGTTTTTTTAAAAAGTTAAACAAATATAGCAGCAGCTTCAACTACCACTTATTCATCAACTCAACAAGTATCTATTTGTATGCCAGGCACTGTACTAGGTGCTAGGAGATGCAGAATGTAAAACAGATAAAAACCCTGCCCTCATGGAGCTGACATTCTAATGGGGCTTCATTCAGCTAGGTTGCTTAAAACTCAAGTTATTACGTAAGTGCTAATTACAAATTATCTACTTCCTCAGTTCCCCAAAGTAGAGCTGATTAGGTTTGCCTGAGCTGCTTCACAAGACTCTGACAGTATTTGTGAATACCAAGCTTTGTCCCAAATGGTAACTAAGTGAGTCATTCTTTCTCTCCACTCTAGTGCTGAGGGATACCTGTGAAATTTAAATGTGTGCGCTATTCAATAGGTGCTTGGAAGAACTAATTCCCCTCTCTTTTGTCCTCTTGCTTGCTCTAGGCTACAGAGTGTCCAAGTGGGAAGCTGTGGACACCATTGGCTGCCACAGATGGCTAGGATGTGATCCATGAATTGCAAAACCCAGCTAGTGCTCCCAAAGAAAGACGTTTCTCCCAACCACCATTCCAGTGCCCTAGAGCTCCAACGACATTGAGGAAGAAGATGCAGCTGACAGACAGAAGATGGCAGCCACCAAAGCGCTGAGGGTCACCCCTTCTTGGCCATTTGTGTCCCAGCTCCAAGTGTCTCTCCAAGATGGCCTGTAACAGCACGTCCCTCGAGACTTACCAACACCTGCTGCTGAACGCCAGCAACGCCACGGACCCCGGGGCCACGGTCCTGCCCGCCCCGCTCAGAATCGTGCTGGCCGTGGTGATGCTGCTCATGATCGTGGTCGGCTTCCTCGGCAACACCGTGGTCTGTGTCATTGTGTACCAGAGGCCGGCCATGCGCTCCGCCATCAACCTGCTGCTGGCCACGCTGGCCTTCTCCGACATCATGCTGTCCGTATGCTGCATGCCCTTCACCGCCGTCACCCTCATCACTGTCCGCTGGCACTTCGGGGACGGCTTCTGCCGCCTCTCGGCCACTCTCTACTGGTTTTTCGTCCTGGAGGGCGTGGCCATCCTGCTCATCATCAGCGTGGACCGCTTTCTCATCATTGTGCAGCGCCAGGACAAGCTGAACCCGCGGAGGGCCAAGGTGATCATCGCTGTCTCCTGGGTGCTGTCCTTCTGCGTCTCGGTCCCCTCGCTCTGGGGCTGGACGTTCGTGGAGGTGCCTGCGCGGGCCCCCCAGTGCGTGGTGGGCTACACAGAGTTCCCCGCTGCCCGTGCCTACGTGGTGACGCTGGTGGCGGCCGTGTTCTTCGTGCCCTTCAGCGTCATGCTGTGCGCCTACACGTGCATCCTCAACACAGTGCGCAAGAACGCCGTGCGCGTGCACAACCAGTCCGACAGCCTGGACCTGCGGCAGCTGTCCCGCGCTGGCCGGCGGCGGCTGCAGCGCCAGCACCAGGTCAGTGTGGACCTGAGCTTCAAGACCAAGGCCTTCACCACCATCCTCATCCTCTTCGTGGGCTTCTCCCTCTGCTGGCTGCCCCACTCGGTCTACAGCCTGTTGTCTGTGTTCAGCCGGCGCTTCTACTATGGCTCCTCCTTCTACGCCACCAGCACCTGCGTCCTGTGGCTCAGTTACCTCAAGTCCGTCTTCAACCCCATCGTCTACTGCTGGAGAATCAAAAAATTCCGCGAGGCCTGCATAGAGCTGCTGCCCCAAACCTTCCAGATCCTTCCCAAAGTGCCTGAGCGGATCCGGAGGAGAATCCAGCCGAGCACAGTCTATGTGTGCAACGAGAACCAGTCTGCTGTCTAGGGAGGGCCGGCCACCGGGTCACAGGACGCGCTCGTCCGTCCTGCTCTGCCCCCTGGCACGTTTGCCGTAGTCCGCTCTTCGTGGTGGCTGTTTAAGCACAAAGGTACTCATTTGTTACCAGATGAGCTGCGGCTCCCAAATTTCAAATGTTGGCAAGATGAATTCTTTGTGTTTCTCATCACGGAGGAGCCATGTGTGGGTCTAATGGGAACTGCAAGGTAGTTAAGGCAAAATGGAATGGGCTGGGGAGTGCAGAAGTTGGGCAGAAAGTCCGGGACTAGGCGTAGGCAGGGAGTGAAGCTGTTAAGGGTGGGGCAGGAGCGGGGGTCTCTCCCAAGAGCTCAACCCTGCCTGCGAGCTCCCTCTGCACCTGCTCCAGAGAAACCTGGTGGTGCCATGTTCTGAGGTGAGAAACCCAAGTAGGTACCAGCCCGTGGGTTATCATCCCCTCTTTGACACCTGCCTTCAATTATTCATGTTTGTGGCACATGTGGAGTCAGGCAAGGTTCTTTACCTTGTCAAATGTGCATTTCTGGCCATGCCACATCATTCTTTCTAGAAAGAAACCAAATCACACTGGGACACAGAGTGAGCTCCTATGCTTTTGAGTTCCCTGGTGTGGTGCATTGGAAACCTGAGTGGCTCGAAGCCCAGAGAATGTTATGGGGCAACTCAGCTGAAGTGAGAAGCACACCCGGACACTCATGCATGTCCCCCATACCCATGCCTCCCTGACCTGGCCCGGCCCACCCTGTCCCTGCACCCCAAAGCCTTTCGGCTTCCCTGTATGTAGGACAGTCCCTTGGCCCCTTCTCTCTTTCCCTTTCTTTTCTCCCACGTTTCCAGTGTGCTGAAAAAAAGCCCCCGGAAATCCATGCATTGAGCAAGTCTTTGCAGTGACCTGCTTTCAGTGTCAGAAGTGGTCAGTCGCTGGGCCTTGTTTACATGTTCCCTCTGGACATCCTGGGGCCCCAGAGCCTTTGTGAGCCACCCAGTGGCCTTCAGCCCTAGCACCGCTGCAGGGGCAGAATGAGCAAACCCGACCCGCGGGTGGTCCCCATCGGTTTCCGTGTTCCTCCTACCTCATTCAGACCTGCTGCTGCTGTCCGGTCCACCCACCCAGGACTGGATCCCAGGAGTGAAGCTGCCCAGAGGGGACCTTTCTGCTTGCCCCCTGCACTCTGCCACCCACCACCACCGGGAGCTTCTGATGTTGGGAGATGAGTGTCCTGAGTTCAGGGCAAAGCATTGCGTCCATGGAGCTCTCTTTATAGTTTCAGATCTGAGGAGAGTGGGAAGTTTAAGGAGAAATTTAGAATATCAGATTCCAGGTCTGACTCTATCAGGAATTACTCATGTGACCTTGTTCGTTTCACCTCACCGCTCTGGGCCTCAGTTACCCTGTTTTCCAACTGAGGAAGCAGGTCTAGATGATCTCAAACATCCCTCTCATCTCTCCAGTACCCTGATTGTAAAGTCAGTGTTTCCTACCCGCAGTTACCAGATCCCCTGCAATCATTTATTCCTCCATGCAGTGAGTATTTATTAAGAGCCTACTGGATGTAAGGCACTGTGGGGAGACAGTGATGAATGAGGCATGCTCTGTGCCTAAAAGCAGTTGTCTGATTTATCTCAGGATAATGGTAACTCAAAAGCAGCCTAAGAGCACAGAAACTCCATTTTTGTTTTACTTCTTATTTCTTTCCAAGAGGTATTAAGAGGCTGGCTCCCATTCTCACTCCCTCCCCGTGGTAGTGGTGACAAAGGCAAGGAAAAAAGGAGGGTAAAGAGAAGAACATAATTTAGATTCATCTAAGCCCAGAGAAGGGTTAAGAAAATAATTGACACCCGTGCTCACCAAGTCCACCCTCCTTTTACACCCAGATGGGGGTGGGGGGGCAGAGAGAGAAAGAGAAGATGAGCAGTTAGTGTGTGACTGGTTGAAGTGAGTCCCATCAATTCTGCGTCCCCAGTGCCCCAGCAAGGCCGGGATTTGCCTTCAGCTCCCTTGGGGCAGGGCTTCAGGGCCACAGCAGTGTCTAAGAGCACAGCTAGGCCACCAAGGGGACCAAGCCCATGGGCACCTCCCCTCTGGTGGGCAGCATTTCAGATAATTTTCTTCAGGAGCCTTGAGCAAAAGGGAAATCACAAAACTGAATGAATGAAGGTACCAAAATTTACATCATTCGGTGTTATATGATGTATGTTGAACAGTAATATATGTTTCAAAGTAATAATTTTGTATATATTTTAAATAAAGTATTATTGCTCTTTCAGTGTATAAGCCTACGTTCTTGCCAAAATGTACACAAGGACCATGAACAGGAAGCCCAGAATGCCAGGCCCGACACCCCCGTATCAGTTCATTCAAGCTGCTATCACAAGATACCTTAGACTGGGTAATTTATAAGCAGTAGAAATTTACTTCTTACGGTTCTAGACTCTGGAAAGTCCAAGATAAAGGTTCAGTGTCTAGTGAAGCCTCGCTCTCTGCTTCACAGATGGCACCTTGTTGCTGTGTCTTCTGTCACAGAAGGGGAAGGGAGCTCCCTCAAGCCTCTTTTATAAGGACACTAATCCCATTTGTCAGGGTGGAGCCCCCAGGACTGAATCACTTCCCAAAGGCCCCACCTCTTAATACTACCACATTGGGTATTAGGTTCCAACACGTGAATTGGAGGGCGGGGATACCAACATTTAGACCATAGCAAACACCGAAGACAACACAACTTGAGGACGTCTAGAGCCTGTAAGTTACTAGCAAAGCTGGAAACACTAGAGAAGGATGTGATCTTAAGATGACAGCCAGGGACTGTTTGAGCAACAGGGGTCACAGTTGGGTGTCTGCTTTCATCGTTTTGTTTTCCTATCACAGCCCTGCTAAGTAACCCCAGCCAGTCAGTCTTCACCTCTGACTTGTAGCTTGCCACCTTCATAATTCTCTCTGGCCTCACTTGAACCTTTAACAAACTCGATTTCCTAAGATACCAAGTAAATACCCAGTTCTGGTCCCCTTCCCTGGGACTTGCAGGACAAGCACTGCTTTGTTGTTTTATTATTATTTTTTCATCTTCTCTTTGGCCCTGATGTTCACCCCAACCCTGGACTCTACGTGTAGTCCGGGCAGCTTCACACGTGAATTGCTTCTTTGGGGGCCTTGGGCAAGAGACAGAAACTTGTGGACGATGGTCATAAATTGGCCCTGGAAGGCAGATGCCCAGGCCACCTGGGAGAGCCTCGCCTTAGAAATGAGACACAATTACATCTTAGAAGTGTCCTCCTAATTGTGACTACCCCCGAAAACCAACCACCTTTTCATCTCGAATCTTGGTCCCTGAACTTGGAGTGAAATAAAAGCAAAGGTTCCCTAAGATGTGCTGACGACCAAGATGAGCAAGAAAAATCCAGATCAATTCTTACTTTGCCATTCTGAGCCCTGAGTGTATGTTCCCTGAGTGTATGACTCACAGTGCATGCTTCTATGGGACTACAAAACCTTCTACATCAAGTATTTTTGCTGCTGCTCTGCTCCCCTTGTTCATGCATTTGGCAGTCCTGGCCCCCAGAGGCCTTGCAGTTGCAGGAGTGCCCAGTGCTCACGTATCTGCTCTTACAGAAATGCAGGCATGAAACTGCCTATATTAATGTAAGGCCATAAGGCAAGAACTATGGTAAAAGTCTGATTCCCACAGAAGTATAGACATAGCTAAAAGTTAACCAGCCATGGTAACCTAGCTTGCCTTCCTGTAGTTGCTAACTGCTTAAGAGTCCAGTTGCTTCTGTAGATAACAGCACTATCGTAAAACCTAAGACTGGCCTCCTGGCGTCTGCAGGGATCGGAGGTCCTCTTGATGCAGCCAGCGGCCGTTCCTCGCCCCTTGTGGTTATTGCCTTGCAGGCACCCCTCTCCGCGGTGGGGACGGGTGGGGGTGGGACCATTCTGCCACCCATCACACGCGTGCCCCTGGAGCACACCGGGTTGTTCCCCAAGGTTCCTGAAACCCAGCGGTGGTTGTCGTCCCTGTTCCCGGCGCCTCCCTCTGGTAGCCGCTGCAGAGTCTGCTGCATGTGTCCCTGAGGAGTCGTCGGGGGTATTTTTAATTTAAAAAAATTAAATTAAATTAAATTAAATTAATTTTTTTTTTTTAAAAAAAAGAAGTAAAACCTAAGACTGGTCTTTGCGATATCTTCCAGACTCTGTATTTGGGGGCACCAACTGATATCAACTGGACCAGTGGGCATACGTGGGAACTGACTCAACTGGTCCTGCGACCCTCTACCCAGGAACTGTCTCAGCCAAGAATACTATTTCTGTTTCCCAGCCCTATAAGTTCATCCCCAACCAATTAGCAGACCCAATTCCCTAGCTCTTTGTTCACCGAACTATCTTTAAAAACTTTAGCCCCATATTTCTCGAGGAGATGGATTCGAGAAATTTCTCCCATCTCCTCACCCAGCACCCTGCAATATTAAGCTCTTTCTCTGCTGCAGCCCCTGCTGTCTCAGTGTATCGGCTTCCTTTTGAGCAGCAGGCAATACAACCCAGTTTGGGCGGTAACGGGGGCAGTGGAGCATGTGCTCCAGAATAGGACAATCCGATCCCAGAGCTGCCTCGCTCTCTGAGTGATTCTGGGCAAGTCACACAGCGTTCCTGTGCACGCCCTTCCTCATCTCTGAGACAGCAGAAATACTCCCAGCCAGAAGGCTCAGTGAAAAATAAACAAAAGAATGCATATAAAGAGTCTAGTCCAAGGCCTTGGCCATAGTAGATGCTAAAGACACAAAAGCAATAACTATTACAGTTGTACTGTCAACCTGCTTGATAGCCAGGGTTTGTCGTTTTGGGGCAAGGGTGGAAATTTGTTTCATAAACTGGCTGTTCAGTCCTTTTGAAGAAAAAAACAAACCAAGCAGTTCTGTAGTGGATACCAGCTGGGTGTCCTCTAATTTGATTCAATCCTAACATTATCTACCCAGAGTTAGAGTCAGATTCCACAGGCTGGGGGCCCCATCCCACAAGACTGCCCCCAACTTCAGATGCCTTCACAAGAAGTATGGGTGGTCACCCATACTTCTGATCAACAGGCTACAAATCGAGAGTTCCCTCCTTGGGTTCAATTAATTTGCTACAGTGGCTCGCAGAACTCAGGGAAACACTTTACCCAGGTTTACTCATTTAGTATAAAGACATTACAAAGGATACAGATGAAACAGCCAAATGGAAAAGTTGCACAGGGCAAGGCATGTGCCCTCTCTGGGACCACCACCCTCCCAGAACCTCCATGTGTTCAATTACCTGGAAGTCCATCTGAACCCAGTCCTTTTGGGATCTTATGGAGGTTTCATTACACAGCAGGACTGATTACATCATTGGCCACTGTTGATCAACTCTACCCCCAGCCCTTCTCCTCTCTCTCCAGCCCAAAGTTCAGGGCTGGGGCTAAGGTCCCAACACTGTAATCAGGCCTTGGTCTTCCTAGTAACCAGCCCCCATCCTGAAGCTACCCAGGGGTCCCCCCCCCCACCAGCCATCTCATTAGTATACAAAAGGCACTCTTATCATTCTGGGGGTTCCACAGATTTTAGGAACTATATGTCAGGAACCAGGGCAGAGACCGAATATATGTTTATTATATCACAATATCACGGTCCCTTTCCTCATCCTCATATGGCCAAAGGTTTCAGGGTTAAGTTGACAAGAACACCACATCCACTGAAGCCAGGAGCATGGGCTTGGCTTTAAAGAGCCAAATTCTGCTCGATGGCCTCAGCTGTACCACCACACTCCATTCAAAACGCTCCCTGGGCTGCCAGCTGGCCTCCCAGGGCTGCATGGATGCACATTCTGAGGTCCCCACAGTACTGCAGAACCTGTGTGGGAGTACAGGGTAGGGGGGATGGGTGGGTTGGGAAAAGGCTGCTAAAATACAAAAAACCAACACCAAATAGACACATTTGCTTCCCTCCCATTGAGAGTCCAGGGTAGCCAGGCGGGCTCGTCTCCGTGTGGATGTTCAGGACTCCGTTTGTTCCATCTAGTTTTCCATTAACCCCTGGGCATTGTCCTCATCCATGTGGTCAGTCTGGGCTGCAGCCACTTCTGTGTTCCTGTTCCAGCTCACAAGGAAGGGGAAGAGTATGGGGGAGCATGTGCAGTGAGACACCCCACGCAACCCTGGGAGTCCCATGGCCACCCCTGGCTGCACAGGATGCTGGGAAATGGAGTCCCTGGTCAGGCAGCAGTGTGCCCAGCTGCATCTTCCTGTGGAAGAGGAGAAGGATTTGGTGGACTCCCAGCAGTGTCTGCCAAAACTTTGCACAATTTTAAAAAACAAGAGTTCCCAGCACACATATGATTCTGAAGTCCTATGTACAAATTTCACAAAGAGCCTTTGTTCATTGTAAAGTAAACATGTCTCTATCACATCAACCAAAGACAGTTGCCTCTCTCTTTTCCCCAGCCCCCAATACACAGAGTCCTACATCCAAATACAGAAAATGCAGGCATGTAAGCCCGTGGTATGGAGGAAAAGGCCCCACATTTTACCTTTTAGACACAAACCATGGGAGACATAAAAGTCAAACTGTCTGAAAATTTATAGCCACAAAGAAATGAACTTGTCCAAGATAAGAAAAAACATTACTATTTAAAACAACGAGCAATCAACATTGATTAAGACCAACTCTGCCCAAGAATTTGATCATATTAAAGGAAAGAGAAATTTCAAAGCTTCAGCTATTCAATGGTAGAGACGGTTGCCCAAGGCACAGATGGACCACCACAGAGCATGGGACGCGCTCAGGCCAGACCTCGGTGACTTAACCGTTCAAGGAAAGGGAGGGCCTGAGGACCCTCACTGGGAGGTTAGCATCTGGATTGTGTAAGAATAAAAGGATGTGTGAATGTAAAAGCACGGTGTGTGTGCACTTGGGTGTGTGCACGGTTCTGGGCAGGCGTCCAGGGTTCCAGTTCACCTTCTGCTCTCTCGCCCCTTCATGCTGGAGGAGCAGAGAACAAGGTGTTCTAGGAATAGGAGGGGTGCCAGAGATTGCCACAGTCAGAGAGGGAACCAGTAGGGGCTGTGGCACAGATTTTTTTCCTGATTAGTCTGATAGGAACTTATCTGTGTGAGAACTGCTTAGACGCAACCAGAACTTGACCTTCTGCATTCACAAATGCATTGCAAGTTCAGCCTCCTGAAGTGTTCAGGTAAATGCCCGAAGATCCCCAAAGCCTGGTTAATAAGAACAAATTACTTGCCCAGGATCTTCATGTTTCATCTCTGCACTTTTTCCTGCTGCCCCCAGCATCTGCTATCCCTTTGCTGACCATTCCAATCTAGGAAAAATAATCAAGCTCATTTTCGGAAGCATTTTTTAAAAGAAAGGCTTGCTGCTCCTTGTTCACGGTCCTTTGGGGGAATATAGTGCTTGTTTCCTCCCTCATCGAAATGCTGATGGCATACTCCCTCATTTCAGTATTTTGCTGTGGTATCATGAAGCCTTTGAATGCTTTATTACACCATGAACAGAGGGTCACTGAGCTCACCATAAAGACAAACAAGCCTGAATGATTTAAAAAATGCGTAAGGAAAAATAGAAAGCTTAATTTGTTTTCAGTGAGCAAAACAGAAGTAAGGGAAGAACTGTTTGAAACTGGAGGTTCTTTCTCCCTAAGGCCTTGGGATTGTCTCTGGGATCAGAGATTTGATGGGTCTTTCAAGAAGCAGCCAGTCTAGGCTACCAGAGAGCACCTTCCCCCTTGCAGGGGGAGGAGGCTGCTGGAATGCATCCCCTAAGACCTGCACAGGTGGCAGGCTTCTCTCCAGCCAGGCTAGAGGAGTGCCCCCAGCTGCTCCCCCAATTCTCCAGAGTTGATGCTCTGCAAGTTTTGCCCCAATTATCTCTAAATCCGTGTTACACCTGCATGTGAGCCTCCTCCTCTCTTCACGTGCTCTTCATTCCATGACCCTCCTCTCTGGTTTTCTTGGACCTTTCCTTTTCCTTCTCAAACAGTGCAATAAGCAGACACGGTTGAGCCCTTCACCTGATATGAGATGACACTAACATCTTAAGGTTTAGGTTTTAGATTCTGTAAAAGAATGACACCGATGAAAAAATGTTCCCTAGTTTTAAAAAAAGTTTTAAAAATCTGTTTTGATTATTTTTTCAGTAATAGAAGGAATTTTCTCCTTATAAAAACAAAAACAAAACAAAACCACCACTACTATTTATTGGAGTTTTTTTAAAAGAAAAAAATTTTTCTAGTCTTCTTCCTATATAAAAATAGATATTTTCTTTTGCAAAATTCAGATCATACAGTACCACAACTTTGTGGCCCAGTTTTTATTTTATTTTTTTCATGTTTTGAAGCGAGTTCTGACAGCCAGGAGTCCTCTGTTGTGTGGATGTGCCACAGATCCTTAAGGATTCCCTATTTGGGATATTCAAGGCTTTTTTCCTATTTTCCACAATTTTTTTTTTTTTTTTTTTTGGAGACAGAGTCTCACTCTGCTGCCCAGGCTAGAGTGAGTGCCGTGGTGTCAGCCTAGCTCACAGCAACCTCAAACTCCTGGGCTCAAGCGATCCTCCTGCCTCAGCCTCCCGAGTAGCTGGGACTACAGGCATGTGCCACCATGCCCGGCTAATTTTTTCTATATATTTAGTTTGCCAATTAATTTCTTTCTATTTTTAGTAGAGACGGGGTCTCGCTCTCGCTCAGGCTGGCCTTGAACTCCTGACCTTGAGCGATCCACCCGCCTCGGCCTCCCAGAGTGCTAGGATTACAGGCATGAGCCACCGCGCCCGCGCCCGGCTTATGCGATATTTTTCTCCTGACTAGA